>OZ026621.1:19070245-19335245 GCA_964020975.1 Hermodice carunculata
CCTCAGAAGGGCTATACCTCATTTAAAATATTGTGGTGACCACCAACCAATGCCAACGTCATATCTGCAATTGCGGTAACCCGAGGCGACCGGCTTCTCATCGGGATAAACGCATTTTACCAGATGAAATATATGAACTTCAAGGAGTCATGAAATTATAGGCCTATATAAAAAATCGCGATTATATTTTTCTTACCGTTTCCCTGTTCACAGAGAAGCGATAAAGAGTATTTCAGTTAACAGGTATTGAATATTGACGAACACGTATCACTTAAATCCCCTTGGGGATCTTCTAGGCCTATAACGTGCGGCCCTCTGTGGATCAGGTCACAGCTCAGCTCCAGCGAACTATATTCATACTGCAGTCACTTCCTTAGTGTGTAAGTGCCTTCCTTCCCATAATGAAAGTTGTTGAGTCCTGCCATCCTTCCCAGCGTAAAAGTTTCGCAAGCCGCTACCAGAGTAGACGGTTGAGGAGTGAAAGTCGCATCCAAGTAGGACAAAGTGTGACTGTCTCAACTAAAACCTGCGGATGGAGGGGGAGGGGGAGGGGCGGTTGTTGAAAACCTAACATTCTGTAGTTAATTTTTTTCCCACTTTCACCAAACTAAAAATATCCAAATAGCGCTCTGCAATTGATTTTTCACACATTGTGTTGAATTACAATTAAGAAGCTTTACAGCAGTATAGCACTGAAAACCAAATATCACTAATGTCTCACTTACTCTTATCTCCCATATCCCAGAACTAGAATAGCCATTTCCATTACTTCCTCATCCATATGTATTTTCCACAACCATATTACATTTGCAGAGGGCTTTTTCTTGAAATTTGTAATTTTTTTCAAATAATTAAAGAACATGATTTAGCCCCAGACTGTTAAGAAAGAAAATCTGACAACTTTCACTATATTTCATTTTACTTTTATTTTCTATAAATTGATTCTGGTATTGCATTGATATTTTTTAACATGGGTGATTGACTTTTCAACCAGAAATTACAGACATGCATGGATCTCTTGTCACACAGTTTGACCCTTGTACTGGTCACTATTAGTAGGAAAGAATATGACCAGAGGCATATATTTTCACCATCCATGTTGAAAGAAGCTGCATCTATTTTCCGTGTTGCATGTGATGTTTATTTTTAGGGCAGTTGGTACTTTTTTGTTTCGAATGCACGCGTTACATTCAGTACTTCGAATCGTTTCAAAACCAATCAATTCATGATAAGCCACAGATATACCGTCTGTGCATACGCGTGGACAATTTTGATCATCACTTGCAACAAATGTGGCAAAATTACCAGTTGGGGATCAGATGCGAAAAATTTACACGGTGATGATAATGTGGATGACAATGCGGACAAAAATCATAATAAAGGTCGTGGAGATGATGGGGATAATGATGGTCATGTTGACCAAAAAGTGATAAGGCCGTAGCGATGACAATGATAAAGATTATGGTGATAACGATAATGATGATAATGGTCACAGTGATGGTGACAAGAAATGTGATCAAGGTCATGGCTGATAATGATAAGGGTCATGGTGATGACAATCATAGCCACAGTGATAATGGAAACTACAAGTATATAAATTGTGATAATGGTGATGACAACATTGACAAAGACAACAAACCTACATCCCCAGCATATCACTCTCTATAAACAAGAGCGCTGTGTGAACATCCAAAGCTCAGCTGACCTAGACATTTATCACACTTCCAGCTCTGTCAACTTGGGATAGGATCAAGGTCACCCATGTACTGAGTAAGTCTGATCTTTATAGAAGAAAACAAGCAAGTGCAACATCAAGGTCCCAGTTCAAGTAGTTCTCAAGTTATAGTGAAGAGTAAATTCATGTATGTTGCACTGTGACCCCAGAAATGAGGTCAAGGTCACACACTGTCTAAGCATGACCTTCATAGAAAAATTTTAACATGTGCAACATCAAGTTCCTAACTCAAAACAGATCTCAGGTTATCAAGTAAACAGTAAATTTCGTGTCAGTTGCTCTGTGACCTTGGGAATGAGGTCAAGCTCCAAACATCACTGGAGCAGGACCATTTGCGCCAAGTAGGTGGCCACTTATAATGGGTACATCCCTACCAAGTTTGACACAAATTTGGCCAAAATTATATCAGTATTAACCATTACAGGATATTCCCATGTTAAACTTTCCAGTTAAAACTTTTTTAAAGATTTTTTTAAAAAATCATACAAAATCCAAAAAAATCACTGGAACATGACCATATGAATAAACTTGGTAGAGATTTACCCAAGGTACATTGCGTCGAAGTTTGAAGTAAATCAGACAGACAGTTTCTTCAGAAAAGTCCAAAATGTGAATTACAATTAGAATGCATTAGAGTGCCCATTGTCTTGCACAGTAAGCAATAGAAAGGTGAACTTACCGATTAGTACCCGAAGTACAAAAAAAAAAAGTTATAAATCAGCAATACACAGCAGTGCTACTTGGTGAATATCTTTGCTTGACCCTTTCACAAGGAACATATCCAAAATGTGTCAAATTAATCTGAGAGATGGTTCTGGAGAAGAGGTGACAATTAAAGAAAACACACAGAAATTCATTTAAAAAAATGATAAAAATTGCAGCACCACCTGATGAGCAAATTAAAAACTAGGAGTGCCTATGTGTGTTCTTATCTAATATCAAAGCAATTGGGTGAGCGGTTGTGGACAAGCAGTTTTGTAAAAATTGTCAAGAAAAATCAATTAAAAGTCAAAAAATCACTGGAGTGTGACCATTTGAATAACCTGTTAAAAACCCAACCAAGGTACATTCCAACCAATGTTGAATTCAATCTGGATGATGGTTTTGGAGGAGAAGTCAAAATTGTGAATTAGCATTAGAATGTCCTTTGACTTACATAGTAATCAACAAGAAAGCTGCATTGACCGATAAGTACCCAAATTGAAAAAAAAAGAAAAAAAAATCTTTAAAAATCAGGAATCCATAGCAGTGCCACCATGTGTACAGATTGCTTTGACCCTTCAAAAAGGACCATATCTACCAAGTTTCAGCTTAATCTGAGTGACGGTTCTGGAGAATAAATCGCAAATAGCAAAAAAAACGCTAAAAATCACCAAAAATTAGTAAAATAATTGCAGCGCCACCTGGTGAACAAATTCCGAACTAGGAATAATGCTATATCAAAGCAATTGGGTGAGCGGTTTCGGAGAAGAAGATTTTCTAAGATTTGCCCCAAAGAAAAACCAACAAATTCATAAAAAATCCGAAAATTACTGGAGCATGGCCATTTGCACAAAATAGAAACTACTTATAAAAGGTACATCTCTAGCAAGTTTGGCATAAATCTGGCTGAAAAAAATTAAGTTATAACCATTACAAGAATTTCCCATGTTGAATTTTCCCATTAAAACTGTTAAAACATCTATTTAAAAAAATCATAAAAAAATCCAAAAATCAATGGACCGTGGACATTTGAACAGAGTTGTTAGACACTCACCCAAGGCACTTTGCCACCAAGTTTGAAGTCAATCTGGATGACAGTTTTGCAGAAGTCGAAAATGTGAATTAGCATTAGTATGCCCATTGACTTGCATAGTAATCAATAGGAAGGCTGCATTGACCGATAAGTACCTAATTTTTTTTAAAAAATGTGAAAATCCGGAATCCACAGCAGTGCCACCTAGTGAATTACTTTGTTTGACCCTTCCACAAGGAACATATCCATTAAGTTTCAGCTCAATCTGGGTGACTGTTCTAAAGAAGAAGTCGAAAATAGCAAAAACACATAAATAATCATAAAAATTAGAAAAAAATCGCAGCGCCACCTGGTGAACAAATGGAAAATAAGGAGTTCCCGGAAGTGTCCGTGTAGGATATCAAAGCAATTGGGTGAGCGGTTTCGGAGATGTAAATTTTTTAAGATGTGCCCCAAAAAAGAACAACAAAAAATTCATTAAAAATAATAAAAATCACCGGAGGGTGACCATTTGAACAAACTTGGTAGAGACCCACTCAAAGCACACCCCTCTCAAGTTTGAAGAGAATCTGGCTGACGGTTTTGGAAAAGAAGTCGAAAATGTGAATTGTGGAGGACGGACAACGGACGGACGGGCGGATGACGGATGGCTAGTCATAACATAAGCTCAGCTGACTAACATGTCAGCAGAGCTAAAAAAAAACCCACAGCAGCTGAATCAACAAATCACTGGCAGCTAGCTGAATTACGCCTGAACACTCAACATGTTGTCACTGTACGGCCATAGTACTATACCACTTGATTAGATTTATAACTCCTGGTTTATTACCCATTACTTTTCAACATTCATAATAAAATGGAAACTACCAGTAACGTGCTTAGTCAACATTATATTCTATATCGCATGGTACACTCCCATATATATATATATATATATATATATATATATATATATATATATATATATATATATATATATATATATATATATATATATATATATTAATGAGTCATATGAGAATCTTGGCGGATTCTACAACAATTACAGTTTTACATCCCCATACGGCACAACTTTTTAAGGCTCAGGTTCATCCCTGTGTTATAGAATACACTTAGAATGCGTTTATATACTTACATATGCATATATATATATATATATATATATATATATATATATATATATATATATATATATATATATATATATATATATACATACCATTTCTCATTTTTAAATGGCTCATCTCCTAAACCTATACTGTTTGTCGACTTGATACGGTATATCCCCTACACCATATCTCTTGCTATGCATATATCACCCATGTTGTCTGTCAGCTTGATGTGGCTATATATTTCTGGCACTATCTGCTGGATTGTGGTCAAATTAAGACAACTTTAACCAAAACACTTTGAAAAAAAAAAAAATTTGTGGCAGGAAATTTGGGTCAATTAAAATAATAACTGGGGTGCTATACAGATTCATATGCAGGTACGAAAATACACTTTTCTATTATCAAAATAAATATTAACATATTTTTAAACATATGGTGAGCGTAATTATTTCCCCCCCCCCAAGTTTCTTCGTGGGTATGCAGTAGTTCAAAGTAATGAGGTGAAGGTCATTTGTGGTGTTGTCTATTCGTAAGATTCCTGTTATTATAGATATATTTAGATTTATCATGATTATGGTATTGCTGAATACTAATGACGATTTTACTGTTCAAGCCTTAAATTTTCACAAAAAATACGGTATAGGTTCATACATAAACAGCGGTTCGATTGGATGTGGAGCGTAGAGAGATTGGATTTTATTTTTTCAGAAATATGGTACGGACGATATGACACTGTTGCTCCGGTTTCGTGTCATTGACCATTGATTATAATAAGCCACTTGTCATGGTTTGTAACTTTACCTCAGAGTTACCGATATCAACAATCTGAAAAAGCTTGGCGAATAATCATCCAAACAGCAACGATATCCCACAAACATTGATAACAGCAGACAAGCTCGATGATTTAGTGAGAGTTAAAGCTTTGATGTCTTGCGTTTGCAGTCCTGTCGACAACCTGTGCCCTTTGATAGTGGATAAAACTATCTGTCGGCGTAAGCCACAAATCAAAATCAGAATGTTTTTATTTTATTTTTTTTTTTGGGGGGGGGGAGGGGATTTGTGAATATTATCTCTCTCTTCCATTCCCCCTGGGCAGCTTTGCATCACAGGCTATCACTTGCATTTATTTCGAAGAGAACATGAGGACTGTCTGAACGCTGCCACTAAATTTGCACTGATCAATTTTTAACTCTATCCATGCCGTGTTTGTCGCTGAGGTCTGTTGCACTGGACCACTTTTATGGTCTCTGTAACTGCCCCTAGTATGCTGGTACTTACAAAATGTTCACAGCGAATACTAACTCATTCCATCCTGACAGAAGACCGAGTTAACAGTTTCCTTGGCGCCTCTGGGCGCATTGCGCCCAGAGGCGCCAAGGAGTTAGAGCTGTTGACCATGGGTTTATAATATGGAATGGTCATCTATGCAAGTTTTATCCGAAATTTGAAAAAAAAATCCCTAAATTAGTGCAATACAATTGGCAGACAACATTTTGATAACAGCGAGAAAAGGCGTCTTTAGGGTGGCATGAGTTAATCTAGCGTCGTTATGCCAACTGAGAGCACATTGGCTTTTGTCGAAAATGGCAATGAACGAGTATATACAACTAAGCTCTCATTAGTGTAGCTAAATCATTTTTCCACAATATCCCACGTCACGCTGTCTCTGTACTGTCATAAAGCAGAGACACCTTGACCAGACAAATAAAGTATTTCACAAAACTAACTCATTATTCTGTCTCCTTTTTTCCATCCGTCCTGACCTACACTAAATATGCTACTTTTAATTTGTACCACATTTTGCATTCATGGAATTATGACTTAAAGAAAGGCTAGTCACACCCTGAACACGTGCCCTTTCGGGGCATCAGAAACACACATCATCTTTATCTTTTGCAAGGTCACAAACATAGAATCGCCTATAGACAACATCGCAATGTAATCTCCGTAGAAAAAAAGGATGCTTTATCCGAAATAAGGTCTGCATAATATTTAGGATTTTTTAGTTGATGAAGCGCAACAAGGTTTAGCTTTACGAGAAATATAAAAGATATAAACGGCAACACATATATGATGGTCCTCATCGGTTTAGACTCAGACGGTAGCATTGGTGGTGCTCGTGTTGATCTTACACAGTGTATCCGTGGTTAGTATTTGCTATGCCCTAAATTTAGAGAGAGTCTCCAATTAAGACAATCCCATAAAGAGACAATTTCGATATTACGACAACCGATTTCCAGACCCGTTTTGGTTTATCCTTAATTAAATTATATCCCCATTAGGACCAATATTAAGACCGCATTTTCCAGTCACTCAGATGGTCTAGATAGGGAGATTCCAGTACGCATGTATATGTAGGTATGTATGTATGTTTATATATATATATATATATATATATATATATATATATATATATATATATATATAAACATACATTATTTCATCATTAGTTTTCAAATGTTCCAACACCACTCATCATACCACCATCATGTGTATTACGATTATCATT
Source organism: Hermodice carunculata (assembly GCA_964020975.1). NCBI lineage: Eukaryota > Metazoa > Annelida > Polychaeta > Eunicida > Amphinomidae > Hermodice > Hermodice carunculata. The sequence goes on from OZ026621.1 coordinate 19,077,337, forward strand.
ATTTATCTTTGCAGTTGTCCAACTAGACTAGCTGTCGTCTGGTTCGTCATATTTGTGCCAAAGGAGTTAATATACAGGGGTGTTTAATGGCGACGTGGGTCCAGTGGATCGCCGAAGGCGACGAATGTCTAACCGCGACATGGGACCAGTGAGTCGCCGAAGGCGACGAACCAGACTGGTAGGGTTAACAAAGTTTCACCCGCATCCTGCAGATGGCGCGGACCGGTGAAAATTTGCATCGGCTATAAACAGCCAATCAGAAAGCAGGTCACCATTTGACCTGCAAAATTTGCATTTAATATCTAAACAAGACGGCATGGCCAACATGGCAGTAGCAGCCACACTCAAGGAGAGTGTACACTTTAAAGTTGAAAAACTTGGTCGGCCTGTGGTATCAGGAGTTAAACTGGAAATACAAGAGTACATAGGCAAAGGGCAGGATGTTTTTGCATCTTTGCCGACAGGTTCGGGCAAGTCTGACGTACATGGCGGTACCATTCGTGCTGCAGTGGGCAAACCATGGCCAGTTGTCTCACTCTCAGTCTCAGTCTCAGCGAGGATCCCTCAGTCTCATACATTGTAATCATTGTATCGCCTTTAGTAGCCATCATTAAAGAACAGGTAGCATTTTTAAAGGAAAAGGGACTGAAAGCAATCCATGCAGGAGATGAGGAATGTGATTTGGAGGGTCTAAAAAGGGGGAATTACAACCACGTGTTTGGCAGTCCTGATCTTCCCTGTCTGCCAAGCACAGAAAGCAGATTTTCACAGACCCCACCTACAAGTCACGACTTGGTGTCATATTCATTGATGAAAGTCGTTGTATAGTGAAATGGTAATGTTTAACCGCGACATGGGACCAGTGAGTCGCCGAAGGCGACGAACCAGACCGGTGCAAATTTCCACCGGTCGGCGCTATCTGCAGGATGCGGGTGGAACTTTGTGAACCCTACCAGTCTGGTTCGTCGCCTTCGGCAACTCACTGGTCCCACGTCGCGGATAAACATTCGTCTCCTTCGGCAACTCACTGCACCCCACACGCCATTAAACACCCCTGTGTATTAACCCCTTTGGGCCAAATATGACGAACCAGACGACAGCCAGTCTATTGCCCAACGTACTTAATTATAATTCTTTCAGTGCTAGGTTTCGTACCAAGTCGAAGGTTTCCATCGGCAAGCTTTGGGTACTGAACAGTTGCCACGTTGACCTGTTTTCAATGCTATTAAAACCTTAAGTTTCATTTCCCTTTGAAAACTCAAGTGATTGCGACTCGTTTTGTTGTGAACTGCACTGACGAAATTAGTATAAAGATTTGAACTGTCAACAGTTGTGAATGGCACTAACGAAGTAAGGATAGGAGTTTGAACTGTTAACAGTTATGAATGGCACTGACGAAGTTAGGATAAGGATTTGAACTGTTAACAGTTATGAATGGCACTGACGAGAGTAAGATGAGGATTTGAATGTCAACAGTTGTGAATGGTACTTACGGGGTTCGTTTAATGATATTGACTATTAACAGTTGTGAATGGCACTGACAGGGATAATTTAAAGATTTGGACCATTAACAGTAGTGCATGGCCCTGATGGAAGGATTCAGACAATTGAAAGCTGTCACTGGCATAAACGGGGTACAGTAAGGATGGGTCTATTCACAGCTGTGAATTTCACTTACAGGGTTAACATAAGAATTTGGACAACTGACAATTGTTAACGGCACGGACGGGGTTAAAATAAGGTTTTGGACTATCAACAAGTATGATGGCACTGACGGAGATATGATAAGTATTTGGACAACTACAAATGTAACACCTGTTAATGGCACTGGCGGGGATAAGATAAGTATGTGGACTATAAACACTTGTGATTGTCACGGACGGAATTGAGATCAGTGTTTGGACTACTGATGCAGGTGGCACTGACAGAAATAAGATAAGGATTTTGACTAATAAAAGGGTCTTTTGCCTAGAACCTGGGTTCTAAATCTCGTTACGTCGTATATATTACTCATGTATACGTTGTCTTCTGTTCCAATGACACCTTGGTCAGGAGAAAAAGAGAAAATCTGCAGTCAAGAAGTGCAGCACAGCTATAAAAAGTGAAGTATGGTTATACGGAATATTCTAGTTCTTAATTTTGCTAGGCAACTAATGAACCACTGTATGGAAAATGAATTTATATGCATCAACATTGACACAGTAGCCACAAATTCCAAACAAATTGTCTATACAGTGCGGCCCGTGGTTCAAAAACCATACATCAAAATACCGTGGGTCCAAATTTTTACCATCCGGAGTCCAAACAGTATAGTTCATCAAATTTAAAAGTCTTCTATAACTGCAGTTGCAATACGATGTTATGTTGCAGAAATTCAACTGAAATGTTTTTAAGAAACCACTCACCGTGCTAACAATGGCCATAAAGTGTGAGCATGTTCAATTGAAAAGTGCCATGCAGCACTAAAAACGTGCAGTACAGAGATAGAGAGTGCAACAAAGCCGTACAAAGGATTTCAATTATATCTGTATGTCATAGACATTTTGGTTTTTTTTCTATGAATACTTTATGGCTTCTTTTCCTCTTTCTTTCCCAGCAAATTTGTCCGCCATTTTATTTGAAGACTATTATACGTAGAAACTCCAAACGTGGCATGATTATACTCGTACGCATAAAGTCTTGTTTTTTAATGTAGAGGGGTGGCAGCTTTGAAATTTATGCTAATTAATATCATTTCAAATTTTCAAAAAATTGGATATATTCAAATTGATCATAGGTAGAGGTGCCATTCCAACTTCATTTGAGAGGTTTCTTCTGTAAGCGCATTCAATGAACCACGAACAAGAGTTAAATTTTAATTCATATAATTTGGGGAACTTAAAAGTTTAAATGTTGAATGTCTTTAAAAGCATTATGGGTAGAAATGTCATTCTAACTTTAATCTAAACGTTTGCGCTGCAGGTGTAAGCAGTGAATAAAAAAAATCATATGTTGTGGAATTTGTATTCAAACTTATCATGAGAACTTGAAAATTTTAAATCTGGAATATCAATCTCCAAAACTATCATACATGGATGTGTTTCAGTTTAACGAAATCTACTTATTATGGATTGCCGAATAGTACACCGAGATACTAAAACGTTCGCTCGCCAGACACAAAGAGATGCACAGTATATATATACAGAAACACACAGGACGTAACAAGAAACTAACCAGTACAACCATAGGTGACGTAAACAGTAGCACAATACATTAATTGTGGAAATGACAAAAGGACCCGAATCAGATTACAGCGTAGCGATAATGCATGACCTGCAGTAGGCCACAGACCACAGTTATAAATCCTTCTATTTTTCATATTAGCATTTTTCAGTTTAAAAAGTCACCATTTTGGTATTTTGAAATTCCGTGAGCGGCATTTAACAGATAAACATGTCAGAAAAACATGGATGGATTTTTTTCACATAATTCCCAGCTAGTTAATTTGTGATAATTGAAATACAAAACAACACCTGGATGTCAGCTTTATACAAGTGTATGAACTGTACTCTTGCCAGGGTCAAATCATTGTCCTTCCCCACCATAAAGTTCCCACCTGGCCTGGATGACAGTTCACCTATATGACCACCAATGAAGCAACTCTGTGATGCAGTAAACCTGACTTAGCTAACTTTATTTAAAAAGAAGCTACAGCATGCTGAAAACACAGTATTTCCACAATTACGGACTCTCTCCGTTGGTGGGATGCGCAACCAGCCAGTCACAACTGTGGTCTGTAACAAGTATGGGTTTTCTTTTACTCTTTTTGCCTCATTGAATTTGCTCCCTGAGCAAGATACAAGCAGAAATAAGAGACTTTTACGGAGAGGGTAGCGTAGTGGACAAAAAAAAAGAAATGTTTCGTGTTTTCAGTGGACTAGGAATATGAACAATCGGGAAATGGAAATGTGCCATTCCGACGTCATCCTATGTCTGTCAATCATCAATTTTGTCCAGAGCTCGCCTGTCGGACATCACTGAAGCCAGAATATCGGATAAGTGTGTGGCCATCTCAGTGATGTTGACATAATGTAAATTGGGAGCAACAATAGCAAATTTGTGCATATTTTGTCATACAGAGGCTATTAGCTGTCGCAAGCAGTCAATTACATGTATATGTATATCACTAGGATTTGCTGTTTACACTCATGTCAAACATGACACCTTTATGCTACCATATGGAGACCACTTTGCCATCAGTGCATGCTGTAGTGTCAACATTGATCCATCGATGAATCACAGTTAGAATAAAGGTGTACTTGAATTAGCCAGAGTTTCTCCCTAAATGATCAAATCACGTTTGTGTGCTGACACTTGACATTCTGTATGATCTAGAATTCTTTCCTTCCATCTGGTACTTCGTGTTCACCTGCAATTTTTTTTGTAAATACTATGGGCCTGATCTTTCTAATAACTTTTTTTTCTTGAATTCCATGTAGTCATGCACCTTATTTCTCGCATGTATCTTTTCCAATTTCAATTTGGATGTAAAAACCAAGACCTTTCTGTTGTAGGCACACAGATTTGCTTTGGTTTAGATTTATTTTTATTTCAAAAAACAACGATCGGAGCAAATCCTATTTTGTACTTTTCAAAAGTGTTGACAAATCTTTGTGTATGCGCTACCACATGGAGCCGAATGAATTAATGTGCAACATTATTGAAATGGTGATGAATACAATGTTGCAGGTTAAAACACTTAGTGTGCTGAAATGTTTTGGAGAGCAGCACGCGGTTGCATTTCACACTTCACTCAGTCGGGCGGCATGAACATCCGATTGGTACAAATTAAGATACATCACTATAATCAACCACATGAGCCGCATAGGAAAGACTTGAAGCAACTGCAATTACCAAGAACGGAACTAATGTCCAGCAATAAGGTGATAGTTATAAGGGTTTTATTATAATTGTTGTTTTGCGAATATCCTTGGTAAGTCTTGAATTATAGCTTTCAGGCTAGCCTCCTTTCCTTAATGTTTCAGGTTGGAATCTAAGAGTTGCTCAACAGAATCATTTGGCCTTGAATAGGCAGGAAAGTGTGTGGTAGATTGGTGGAATCTAAAATCTTTTATAACTAATTTAATATAAAACCGCAAATCATGATCCAATTATATGCAGCTTGGTCCGCTCGAATAACGCATACTTTTCGTATCAATCATGTCGAACTGCTCAAACATCAGCCTTGTGAAGGACAGAGTCGGCAGGTGGTCTTCTTTATCGTAATTGTAGTATGTCGGTTTTGCCGGCCGCTATATATATATATATATATATATATATATATGTATATATATATATATATATATATATATATATATATATAAATATATATATATATATATATATATATATATATATATATATATATATATATATATATATATATATATATATATATATATATATATATATATATATATATATATATAGACATGCCAGCTGTTTCATGTACAGTGCAATTACTGACAATAACTGCCACTTCCACATGCGGACACTTAAACTATTTTATTAGATATGACATCTGCAATTTGTCATCTATTTTTGAATAAATGCACATACCTGCACTGATGTCTAGTATTGCTGGATCAGGCCGTGTTAACTGAGGAACAAAGTCGCTCTGGGTTGAACTTTTTAGCATGCTGGTTCAGATATTCTGTGTGTGGCAAAATCAAATGTACGGCAGCCACCACTATAGGGGAATTGGAATGCGAATATGCTATGTAATTTCTGCATGCAAACTCCCGTCACCGTTTTAGCAAAGTACATGCTTCACCAGCTGGCCTGTTGAAAGGGTCATGTAAACACATTCTCTAACTAGTAAATTACGTCGCAAAATCAACTACCTCAATGAAATTGCATCAAAACAAAACAAGTATGCTAAGAGAATGCCCCGATTTTTAAGCAGGGAAGATTTAATGTTTAGTCTGGTGCGCCCATGGTATGATTGACAATTGTTTACTAATATAAATCCAGCTCATTAATGCTCACAGGGTACACAGTTTTTCGGTTTAGGCTTCCCAACGGAATAATTTGTCCCGTTTAAAAGTTCCATTATAAATCTGGTATTTACCAGAAACAACAAGTCTACATAAATCTTCAGGGTGCTTTGGTATTCGAAATGACTGTAAACACTCGAACTCGGGTATTTTTTGTCAAAGCTATAAAAGTTGTCAGCAGGCAGCCTAGGTCCGCACAGTAAATCACATTTTGTACATGAATTCAACAAATTCAGCAGAGCTCAGACGCTTTCACCAACTTTATTGCCAAAGCTGAATTTTTCATACATTTTTCTTACCGATACTTGCAGCAAAAATGTACATATAGTGTCGACGTCATGATGTGTTTCATTATCAAAGTCGATTCCAATATTTGTAAGCATGCAGTTATTGCAAAGGAAAGTGACAGTTAAAGTTTAAGGACAATAGCTGAAAAATATATGAGCTTAAATTAAGTATAAACTCACGAAAACAATGAATAAACACTAAGAACGCCATTCGGCGGCGTATGGCACATTTTCGTTGGCGATCAGGGCGGTTTGCGGCGATGTGGTGTTCAGCGATCACCGCCCACTGCTGGAGAACTTTGCCAAAGCTTACAGCCTGGTCAGTTATCTTCTTCCTTGCCGCCAAACAACACCCACTGTCGCCTATGGCCGCTGAAAAACTCAAAGGCAGCCACAGGGACTATCTATCTGTGTCATTTGTAAGCTAAGCGAACAAATGCAAGAAATAGTGATTTGATGATTGCAAATAAATAACAGATTATTTCATGATCCACTTATGTTCCACAAAGACTGTGTAAACATGAATACACTTCAATAAAACTAGTGGGCTGAGTGATCACCCCATACTCAGCTGAGCTATGGAATCACCTGCATGCGCTATGCTGAGTTGACCAAGGTGCTTATATTTGGTGAGCTGAGATCACCTACGACAAGTTAAACAGAGCAATAATACACACAGTTTTAAGGTCAGAAGAGCCAATGGAATATATGCACTTATCGATCGGGTCTAATCGGGTGGTCAACTCTTGTAGACAGACGTAAATACTTCAAGCTTGTCCTGTTTTACAAAATGTACCACAATCTGATTCCTTCCTATCTCTCTAATCTAGTGCCCCCTCCTCCTGTTGGTCGAGCTCTCCAACATTCAATGTCAGTACGCACTATTAGGTGTAGAACATCGCGTCTATGTAACTCTTTTCTTCCAGACGCAATCAAACAGTAGAATAACCCCTCTTCTCACATTAGATATTCATTTTCCCTACAAATATTCAAGTCAAAACTTAAAGCAGCTCTCTTAGCCACAGACAATGTTCCTTAGTTCTACCTCCATGGTGACAGATTTGCTTATATTTGTCACACCCAATTACGCATAGGATTCTCCAGATTAAAGTTTGACCTCCACATAGTTAATATCCTCCCTGTCCCATCATGGGCATGTTCTTATCCGTCTGAAGACTTTAAGCACTTTCTTTTCTTTTCTCCCAACCACATCGTTCAGAGAAAGAAATTACTTAATACTCTTATTCCTTTGATTGCTCCGGGGGTTAGCCCCCATCTTATAATCCATATTGGTAGTGACAGGCTAGTTGATATATTTATCCGTGGCAGTAACGAGCTTTCTACCTGCCTAAATTTTCAGGTTTGTGATGCACTTTATCTGTACATCATACAAACCAGGCGCTTTAACGACCAAAAAATTTTAGGGTTACTGTAGTGATCATTGGTTCGGACAATGAAATTCATTTATATCACAAGTTTTTTCCACATTGAGCAAATATTGAACTTTGTACTGGCTCTTATATGTAAACAAATTTTAGTGATATTTGTACTGGTTTCTCTCTGATATTATGCATTGGTAACGAATATTTTGTCCTGTGTGTCGTGTACATGCATATTTTGTGTCTCCATGTTCTGGAGAACCCATGTATTAGTCATCTAGATGTACTACAGGGCTATCCAGATTAAATAAATACGTTTAAACTAAACTAATGCAAAAAATGCCAAAAATAGGAACCCATAGCCTCATCAAGTTATCAACAATTTGTTTCACCCCTTGTCAGTGAACATGTCTACCAAGTTTCAGCTCAGACTAAGAGGTAGTTCTGGAGAAAAAGTCGAAACATTGAAAAAAATCACAAAGAAGTAAAAAAAATGGCAGCACTATTATGACAACCTACTGAACAAAGTAGTAACTAGGGATCCAACAATTTCAAGAAGCAACTTTTTAACTTTCACATTTTTTGTCAAGTTTTAATAGTCTTCATTTATAGTTTCATCCCAATGCACCCTAATTATTCTATTCATTGTTTGTTTCAATGCAAGCAATACCACAGAACAACCTGCGTCACAGTGCAAGTCCACAAACATGCTTAAGAATAATATGCATGATTTAGATGTGTTCACATGAATCCCCATATCTGAGACAGTTTTGCAGTATCGTTCAAAAGGGGGGGGGCATCAAAAAGGCGCTTCGATGTGCTCTTTAAATGTGTTGTCAGAGACTCATCAGTATTATCTCCCTCATGTTCGCCTTCCCAATTAATGGTGCACCACAGCAGTTTACTGCCATTAGTGTTCCTAATCTTTTGCTATCAATTTTGTACCACATCAAAGTTATGCTGCTCTCGATTTTTTCCTCTCGGTAGCGCAAAAAGTAAAATATCTGATAGCAGTTACCTAGCTTCATTCACATTTTCCTCACTTATTTGAGGGATATCATATTGGCTGAGTTTTGTACAAAAACAAGCTGTCTGTCGCGACTGTTAGGCTTTGTTTACACAGGTTTGTTATTGTTCAAAAATTCATGCTCGTCTGAGTCAAGGGCATGATCAAGCAGATTTTCACATTTCCCAACATTATACTCTCAAAATCATAATGGACATTAACCGGAGCATGACCCAAGGGCATAAACATTTCTTGACATATTTTAAAAGACTCTAAGACACCCACTAGACTAGTTGTTTTGATGTAAGGAACGCATATTATTCTGAATCCCATTGAAGCCGTTTAATCTATCATAATCTGCACGGATTTGCGTCAGTTCTTATTTCTCTTTATCTTTAAATGTATACATTCATTTTGATTAGTATGTGATTCCTTTTGGATTAAAAAGGCAATTCACGTTTTAAACTTCTGCCAAACGTTCGGCCAGATCACTTCAAACTTGGTCATGACATATCTTCGATAAGTCACTATTGAGGCAGTTCAACCGGTCACTTGGATTCCAGTGATATTGGCTTTTTCTTTGATTTTAATTTTTGATGCGTCAGGCAAGTTTACAAAAACATCTTTTACTCCAGAATCACACGAAGAATTGTTTGATATATATATATATATATATATATATATATATATATATATATATATATATATATATATATATATATATATATATATATATATATATATATATATATATATGTATATATATATATATAATCCCGACTGAGTACATATACTGCATAACCGTGTTGATATGCCACTCACATGACTACCTCCATTGAACCATTCTTTTTTCAAGAATGGGCATTTGGTCGAGTGGATATGTGCATTTCCCATTTCAGCTACACTGGTGCAAAAGGTTGCAGGTTCGATTCCCGCTCGTTCCGAACATAAAATGCATAAATATTGTATATTAGGCTGCAAAACATGCTTGGTGGTTTCCCACTGACGACCAGTTTATAAATTCATACGGCTGTTGAAGCCACGAACATTCTAGATTTTTTTCTGAATCGAACGTGACAATATATCAATTGATATATATATATATATATATATATATATATATATATATATATATATATATATATATATATATATATATATCTTTGGCTTCAGACATAAACATTGAGTAGATCGACTGTGAAGCGCAGTGATTACATTGTGACATTTGTATTAATAAATTCTTTTTCCCCCATAATTAACCCTTAAAGTGCTGATTTAAGATTGAGTCAACAGCTTTCCTCGGGACACTTTGCGCGCAAAGTATCCCGAGGAAAGCTGTTGACTAAGACTACTTTTTGCTTCCGACAAGGCTTGCTGGTATTTGAATCAAAGGTATCTTCACGAGGAATTTGACTCTTTTTACCATTATTTGTTTAATGGTAATGAGAAAGCAGCTATAGCAGTGATTAGCACTTGAAGGGTTAATAGTAACTTCCATATGGTGTGCCAGAGCAATAATGAGGAGAAACACGTGCGTTTTTGCGCTTCAAAATCCCTTGACGATTGGTAACTATCTAGTGTGAAGACAAGCATTGCCTTGATTTAATGTACCACATTTCACCAGGAACAAAAAATATCTTCATGTAATCATTCAATCCTTTGTTACAGTAGCTCAGTTAGTTTTGTCTCTTCTCATTAACCTTTGTCATGACTTTGTCTGTGAGTTTTCACACAGTTGATTGCAAACCTCAACGTGATATTATCTACCCCGAAATGGTCAAATAGCGAAGAAGTTCCACCTGGTATGAACTGTTTGGGGCTAACTAAACATGTCATGATACTAGTTCAGATAAAGTCCTGTCTGTGTATTTTGAATACTTTGCACCCCCATACTGGGTAAATGCAATTTGGTATTTCCAACTTGTTTGGCCCACGAAAGGGTTAAATCCGGTTATGCTTTGAAAACGGAGAAAGGTCAACATAGGAACTTTGCGCGACAAGCAAGCAAAACAGAATATCGTGTTTTGAATTCCTCAAAATATGTTTAGTCTATGTGAAATGCTCTAAATCATCACGACTGTTAAACAGTTTTTTTTCCCAATATTTCCCCCTGCAACTCATGCTCAGATGAAAGCAATTGACAATAACGCCGCACAGAAAGGTTATCTGAGAGGAATAGATAACCCAAGTCAACATATGTGTGTGGTTGGAGGCTGGTTACAATCACTTATAGGAGTACTTCGTTTCAGTCTGATGTGATCGACTATAAATTTTATTCTAACAAAGTGTTATTGTGATATTTAAACTTTCGGCGAAGTGGACATGAAAACCCTAACATAGGTGGGGAATTTCTGGAGACCTACATGATGCAAATCGTGACTTTAAAGTCCACGTTTTCAGCTGCTTCATTTTCCATTGCAATACTCAAGATTGGGCTAGAAGCATGGAAGATTCGGGTAAATTAAGGGAGTTTTGACCATGTAGACAGTTGAAGTCTTTATTAGATCCAGTAAGATAATATCGGACCTGCAGGATATTGATCAGTGGTCTAACGATTATATTGTATCATTCAATGCTTCCAAAACTGAATCCATGCTTATTTCACGGAAAAACAATCAACCCGACCATCTGTCAATTGTTTTCCAAGGCCACACTTTGGACGATGTTAGCAAACATAAACACCTTGCCTCACTATTTCCTCAGATTTACGTTGGTCGGACCACATTACCGAAATTCCTGGTAAAGCTAGTAAACTGATCAATATTATGAAGAGCTTGAAATTCATTCTAGACGGACATACATTAGAAACTATCCATATCTCTGTTATCAGTCCGATTTTGCAATACAGTCCAGTGTGGAGTGTCTGTGCAGCTGCAGATGAGGAGACGCTGGAGAGTATTCAATTAAACGCGGCGCGTATCGTAACTGATACAATGCAAGTGACAAGTAACGCTAAGCTTTACGAAGCGATCGGATGGTCAACCCTGGCAGATCGAAGGACATTATCTAAATTGACTCTAATGTATAAATTGGTGAACGAGCTTGTACCTGATTCCGTATGTTCTGTTATTACCGCTTCTGCCATTGACGCTCGAACCTGAACAACACCGCAACAATTTGACCTTCAACATTTTAGAGCGCGTACGGACCTGTTTGATAAATCATTTTTCCTTTCAACTGTTAGGCTACAGAACCAACTGCATCTTGACACTCGCAATTCGGCCTCCATCCATATTTTCAAATCAAAAGTAGCCAAACAAATAATAAGACCTATTAAATTTCCAGAATTATAAAACCTAGGGAATAGATTTCTAGCTGTTTCAAATACTGTTATAGGCTCATCTGACTGCTCGCTCTCTCAAAATACTGAAAATTTCTTGGCTGTTCATGATTTCATCTCAGCGACTGGTCGCTTCAAACCTGTGGGTATTGGCTAATTTATTTATAGAACAACCTTATTTTTCCTTCGTGGCCGGCCGCGGCGCCGAGCCTACCCTCGCTTGGGCAAGCGTCTGAGGGTTCACTCCGGACACTTCCCGGTACGACGATGGGAGCGGTGCTGGTGTCTGTGCACGAGGGCAAATATCTACTTTTTCAATTCCTCTTACCCACATCTTAAATTAACTTAACTACTCATTTGTAATTTACTTCTCCACACATTCCGACATTCAGGTATGCCTGCCATTTATTTCTTCTCATTATTTGTTTAGTTATTAGTACGTTTTTCACCTTATGGCCCCTCTGTCAGTCTTGTCCATGTCTCGTTCCTCCCTCTTGCGTTCTATCCGTGTCAAGTATCGTCTTGCGTACTCGTCTTTTCCAGCGAGAGGGATTGAAATAGGGCATCACCCGCCTCCCAATCCTAATCAACTATACATGAATATACCCCAAAAGTCTGTAATTTTCAGAATAAAATACGTTTAAACCAAAGATAAATATCTGTATTTACAAAGTTATAACAGCAATTGCACAACTTTGATGGTCAAGTCATTATCTAAATATTGAAGTGGGTAGAAGAAATAAGACACCAGTAAAACAATGATTATTTTAGTTATGTAATCATAACTGCATTGAGGATGAGTACAACACGGCGGCAGTATGCACAGGTTACAATGTATTAAGATATAAATGAGTTCCTGAACATTATTGGAGAAATCAGAGTAAGGATAAATCTAACAAACTTATGCCCACACAGAATGAAGACATACTATATGGTTGAGGCATGTTTATCCTCCATGCTTTCAGGTTAAGAGATAGATTACTGTCGTCTTGTGACCTAGATTACTGTCGTCTCGTGACCTTAGCCCCGGGCAATACAGTGGTGCCTGTTTTGGAGACCCCCTTCTCTGAGAGACCACAAATCTCTTCGAAGCCACTTTCTTGGAGCACTGTCCAATCTTTCTCAAAGATTGAATTTATCAAAATTATGTCCACACAGAATGAAGCCATAATTTATAGTTTAGGCTCGTTTATCTTCCATGCTTTCAGGTTAAGAGGTAGATTACTGTCGTCTCTTGTGTGCTGACCCCAGGGCAATACAATGGTGCCTGTCTTGGGAGACCCCTCCAGTGAGAGACCACATATCTTGTTGAGAGCTCTCTTGAAGCACTGCCCTATCTTTTTCAATTTACTGTGCCTGGTGACCTGGTGAAGGTCCACCTGTTTTGGGGATCCACATTTTGATCTGCCCTGGGGGCGATCTCCCGTTACAAGGCTCGCTGCATTTGGTGTGTACATCGGTCGTTGTAACCTTCTTTGAAAAAATTGCAAGACTTCAGCCAGCATTTGGTGCAATGCATGCAGTGTTTTATTAACCAGTATTTAACCAACATATATACGTACCATGGGCCTATACCCTGAATTTACTAAATAAAGGACATTACATTTTAAGCGGCTTTTTTGTGTCCTTGATAACCAATTTCGGTTATGATTATAAAATTTCAATGGGACACCCTGTACCTCAAATGCACGGTTGCGTTGAGCTGAAACCAGTTCCTTGCAATTGACATTACGTCAAACCATGCAATCAGCCTCTTGGTGTTCGACTCTTCTCAATCAGTCATTGCTGTGTGGCAATTAACTGCACTAAAAAATTTTTTTCAAACAATCGCGAGGCGGTGTTGTCTTCCAAAGACGCGTGCGAAGCTACATAGTGTCTGTGTTCGCGTTGCCCCTCAAAGCTCGATGGCTGAAAATTGCTCTATTTGGAAACATGACACGGTGTGACACATAGGACAGCTGCAATATTCAAGTTCACTCTTCTTTCACATCCATGTGCCCTGATATGAGTCAGTGCACGGCACACAACTAAAAACATTAAAGCAGACACTTCCCAGCGGTCGGTTTTGCCCGGTGTAAGGGAGGAAAGGGTTGAGATAAGCTCATCCATACCTTATTTCCTTGTCAGTGGATCTTAATTTGTAGACCAGTGTCGAAGATTGTATGACTACATAGTCGCTCAGGGACGGAACAAACCTAATAGTTATGCTTTATTCCGTATACACCACCGACTATGGGCTCGTACCCTACACCATCCTCTGGCTACATGCTGAGCAAAAAGAAAATGCCCGCTTGGAAATGCCCGATAAATAGTCTTTTTAAAGGTACAAAAATAATAACTGCAAGCTATTTTTACAGCGACAAGAACACCCTTGCGAAGTATGGTATTTAAAGACACTACATACACTTAAATATTGACTTCTGTAGATCACCGATGGTTGCTCGCAATCAGCCTGCAGAGACCCTGGCGTCGATATTCCGTGCGTTCTTCAAAAATTCAGTATGACCCCGAATCTCTTATGTCGGCTTCAAACGATGTAAACCAGCTGATCTCAAGGAGTGGCACCTAAATCAGGAGTATACATACATGTATCTCTGTAGACCACGCTGTTTAATCAATCACTTCCATGAACACACATTACGATGTGTCTGTGTTCGCCGTTGCGGAACCTCTCGAAGCTTCTCTCATACTACCGCGAGACATGACATACCCAGATGTGGGGTGTCGATATCGGGAAAACCAAATGTTATCGTCAATTTTTATGAATACCGAGGGGGGACAAGGGTATTTTCGTGACTCGTGATCCTATCTTTTTATTTTCCGTGATCTATGAAACAATAAAATTACTTTTCGGGATTCGTGATTAAGCCATTGCTCGTGAATCGTGAATATGCATATAAGCTGAATAATATTTCCTGTGAACTATGAAAACAATTTTTTTCCTGTGAACTGTGATCAAGACCCCCCCCCCCCCGCTTCCCCCCCCCCCCTCAATACCGACTAGCACGATTGATTCAGCACGTTTGCCAAATGGCCGTAACGTGAAAGAGCATTAGAATATTCCAAATTTCTATGGGCACGAGAAATACAAATATGAATATGAAATAATTTGATTGAATAATTCCACAAAATCCCTTGACAGTTTACATACGGAAACGTATAATATATAAAACCGTTTTAATGCACAGTTTGACCCCTCGTGAAAAGCCACCCAACGTGACGTAGTAATTTTTTTCTCATGAAAATAAATAAAAACTCCTCAGACCCCAGCAAAAGAGATTTAAAATTGTCTTTTGGTGCAGCCTATGTTCGCCTAGCAGCTTCGAAGAATTATTTTATGGATTTTTGGAGGTGGTGTCTCATTGGGCAGTAAGACTTTGATCTACAGTGCTTTTACGTACAAATAATTACACCCTATACCCACTACACACACACACACACACACACATATATATATATATATATATATATATATATATATATATATATATATATATATATATATATATATATATATATATTTGTGTGTGTGTGTGTGTGTGTGTGCTTGGTGATATATTATATACATAAATATACCCACACACACACACGCACTTATATATATAGCACGAATGATATGACTTACCGAATATCACGAGCGCCTGTGGTTGAAGTTGTCTGATGTAAGTATCACTCTGGCAGAAGGTAGTCAAGTAGTCACCACCAGAACAGAAGGAAATTCAAGGGATCGTTTCGAATACACTGCAACATATAATAATTAACATGACTGAGTCGGTGCCGTATTGATCCTGATCAGTGATCAGCCCAGTGTTGTTACTGAAATTTCCTCAAAATACCCTAAAGTTTCACACCGTTTTACTGGCAGTCTTGCTGTATATAATTCCCCGTAATAACATATCTGCACTTTGTTTGCGCGACACAGTACTTCATTATACGGAAATCGTGCCAGCGCATCACTATAACTGTACGCTTCATTAACAGCAACTAACCTCGACCACCAAATTAAAGCAGTGACTTTTTGGCCGCGAAATAGTCGGCGAGACAATGCTACAAACCCAGTACGCAGGACTTACAATGCCGTATCGATCGCAAACATAGTTCTGAAATCATGGCTAACTAGAATTTTGCCGATTTGGCAGGAGAAATAAAATGTTTTCTGGTGAGAAATTTCGTATTTGAAGAAGGCAAATCATAATATAATTTTATAGAAAACGAATTTACATAAGTGACCATGTGACCTAGAGAATTCAGTCAAGGAAGCCCAGACACTATCAGCGCAGGCCTCACTGCAGTAGGTCATTACATGATTTTACCAAGTTAGTTTGAAGCTTTGTTAGGTTCTAAAGTAGAAATCCCAAGGACACCGATATCACATCAGTGACCCCGTAACGTCCATACTTACGTCCAGGTGACTCAAATTTGAGATCCAACCAATACACAATCATGGACTCTTCAGAGGATTGACATTCTATGATATGGACCAGAAAAACAAATGTCGACCGAGTCCATAATTATTATATTAGATAATAACGTAATTTTCCATATTAACTGTTAAAAGTGATGAATTCTTAAAAAGTCATTTCAATGAAAACGTAATAGACATGCTGCGGATATCGACCAGAAAAACCGATAAAGCCCTCCTACTCTGCGATTTTGCTTGGCCATTGGCACGGGACGGTGACGCATGTGCATACACAAAGTTAGGGTCATTGTCAACTAGCCAGCAGACATCACGCAACGCCAAAGCCTCACATAAAGGGAATTATCCAATCACAGGGAGCGTTAGCGAGCTCTTTCCATTAACACATGTGAATACAGGACATAACAGAATGGTAAATCGTGCAATCGGAAGACTACTTAGTATCTAGTCTATTGATTTGATTGTCTTCATCACCGCCTGCTGTGAATGCGCACAAGATTGGCGCCATTGCCTTTTTTATGCATCCCGGGAAATTATCCCAGTTTTACTTACACCAAAGTATCAAACTTACCGGACTCAATAATTCATGTATGTTCAGAAAAACGTTGCCAATGAACATTATAAATGATAACGATTGACGAACTCGCATTGCCGACACCTCGCTGCAACCTGGGCCTGACCAGCACACTTCTGGGCTGGAAATGGGTTTCCGCCTAATAGAACTTCACAGCTGTGAGGGTAACGTAAATGAACGCCGCGAAGTATGTAACATTTGTTGTGCATGTTGCGAACTAATTAATGTCTGCTGTCACCAGTGACCAGCTGGCAATTTACACTATGTCCCTCAGGGTCCCCCACGGGGCCATGTTGCCAATGAGCGCTGAGATTTGGTATTGTTTGATGTTAGCGGTTGTTGTTTATTTCATATTTACCTATAATTTATGTAATGTTAGAAAAACACGTAGCAGTCACAACTCCACATCAGTTGCACAGTTTATAAGAGGAAATGATTCTTACTGTCGCAGCCGGGTATTGCCTTAAAGAACTAAAATTTACACAATTTTACTGCCTTACTCATAATATAATAAAAATAAAAGATTAAGATCACAAAAAATTGCTTGACATATGGAAATGAAATGTTTATTTTTTTCTAGATCAATAACTATTACACGCACATTTTGATCGGTATTTCAAGTTTTAAAATACCACATATAACCCGTCATATATATATACTTATCAAATGCAATAAAATGTTCGGTGCTCTCACAATAACTGAATGGTATGCGTGGAAAATATCCTGGTCATAGAACTGCACAGACGCATGATCGTTTCAGTCATTTGAGCTAACTTTAAGGAATGCACTGGAAGTGCGCGACTGCAAATTATCAAGTCATAGAAGTGCAGACATTATTAATAAAACTTTAACATTCATTTCTATATCACTTCCACAGAAGTGCGCTGTATGCAAATGAAGTGCATGAAAGTACGCACTTCGTTGCACTCTTTTTGAACCCTCTGTCTTGAATTCCATACAACAAATGACGAATTATACGCTAGGCAAGATAATCTTTTCTTACATAAATGACAACCAGTCACCAAATCTGGTTTATTAACTATTTAGATAAACATTAGTGGGTATGTTTATGTGAAATCTTTGCAGATACGCCTGAGTAACACTAGGGTTTGAACTGTGTTGAGACTTTTGTTTATTGCTTACGTTGCAAAAAATGTTTTTACGAGAAATTATAACTTGCTATATGAAGAAGTTTTTTTTTATTTTGGGAACATTCTGGGGTTATCTTCCTCTTTACTGGAAACTTGTTGCTAATATTTCTTTTCACAAGACCTGAACTGTTTAAAAATAAAATTTAGTTTTATTAACATTTTTATACGTAGAAACATCTTGTGTGTTTTCCTTTATTCCAGCAACTATCTCAAAGCGGACAAAATTATTTTTGGCCTAAAAACCTGAATGAATTAGAGGAGTGTACGTATATCCAATATCAAGTGTCAACTAGAACCGCTATGAGAAATGGTTACTTTCCCTGTTTGAATTTTTTTCCTTCGGAAGGGCTCTTTCGTTTGACTCTCCTCAGAAATATTATTTTGCCCTATTTCAACAGTTTGAAATACCAACGATAATACGTTTGGCATTAACTGGTGTTCTACCTAGTTTGGCAGTTTTAACCTGGAATGTAATACAGATAAAATTTGGACATGCAAACCTTGGTGATGGGCTTTTGATAACACAAGCTTGATATCAATGTAACAAATAACAGAATTGAAATTTGAGCAATAGGACCATGGTAGACACATTAAACTTGTGATTTTACAAGTTCGATATAGGTTGGACAAAAAAAATTCTGGCTAAAAGAAAAGTACATATTTCAATGACATTTATAAACACGACAAGATGAGATTCCTTTTCCATCAAAATCGACCGTACTTAACAAGAAATATATTCCCTGTTACTTGTGGTCATCTGTAAATCCAGACAATTCTAAAATAATTACTTTTATAACATTTTCTGAGCAGTATATTTTGTTAACCATCAAAAACCAAGACCCTTTTTTATGGCTGAGCTTTCTACCGGCACCTAAACAAGTGCCTATTGAATAAATATCTTGTAACAAAGGGTACGTAC
Organism: Hermodice carunculata; assembly: GCA_964020975.1. Lineage (NCBI taxonomy): Eukaryota > Metazoa > Annelida > Polychaeta > Eunicida > Amphinomidae > Hermodice > Hermodice carunculata. Next base: position 19,096,388 of record OZ026621.1, read on the forward strand.
ACTCATCTAGCAACTGTCTAATATGAGTAGGATATGGTCTTGCTTTATGGACAAAAATGTGAACCAAACACTTGCCAAAACACACTATTTTTGTTGATATTTTCCCAAAAGTGTCTACCTTGCAAGGGGGCAAGCCCCCCCCCCAAACCCTCCCCCCGCTCGGTCGCCTACGCTCCTTCGCAATATCAATATCTTCAAGATCCTAACCCTTCCAGGAAAAGCCGGTAAACGGCTTGAGTAAGGTGGGGGGAAGGGGGGATCTAGAAACATTTGGTCGTCAGACGGAGCTTGCCCGGACAGCTCCTGCACAGAAGGGTTTGAAACGAGGCCCACATCCAGACCAACATTCCAGTTCACGTTTATAATGACTTTTCCGTTTCTTTACATAGACCTACCGACAAACTGCAACAAACCAGCATATTCCAAACCTATTTTTACATGTATATCACATTCACCACCCATTGAAATCCACGAGTAATCATTTGCTACACAAAATGAAAACACAATCCTTTATTGCAGATCTGTCCCTGTGTGGCCATTGCACGTAGACCTACAGATGTTCTAGGTTCCCCCTCTCTTCCCCCTCTTATATTAGCACGAATGTTTGACTTACTGAATATCACGAGCGCCTGTGACTTCAACAGAAGGATACAGACAAGGTACCATATGCTTAGAGGCTAGACAGTGAACTTACGGTTGCATTAGATGTTGCGATACAAATACATGTCGGCCTTACAGCAGACCCGTAAAATGGACAATTTCGAACAGCAGACACCATCCAGTCGTTGCTCCTCTCAATTTCACTACAAGAAGAAAGTTGGGTAAACCAGTTAGATTCCCAGGATGACAAATAATTCCATGGCGCATTATGAACAGCACGACAGCCACTTTTACCTACTTGTGAGCTTATGATAGTTTTGCTCTAAGTGCAGCAGTTAAACAAAACCTATAATGTTCTCATCTCAAGCGGCTTGGAAGTGTTATTGACTAAGTGGCTTCAGTCCGTTTCTTGTTAGCCTTAAGATTGTGAGGCACCATAATCCAGTCTTGCCATACGTTTCCTTTTTGACGTAAAGTGCATCGAAATTAGTCCAGTTTCTTGCAGTGTTTGTGGATAACAAGCACTAAAATTGCATTCTGAGCAGACCATAAATGAAGACTGCAGATAAACGAAAACATATGCCGCTTGAAAACCAATGGTCCACTTCCAAACAAAGTAAAAGATCTCATTCATCAAGAAATTTACATTTCGATGTTACAAAAATATTCTGTTTTGAGAACAAGAATATGACAAAGCAATCAAATTTTTGTAATATTTCCTGAAAGACTTTTATTGGGTAATTTCTTATTTTGAAAATTTTCTTTTCTTTTTACAAGAAGTACCTATGTATCTTTCAGCTTTCGGTAAGATGTCAATTAAATGGTGAACTGAGAAGTTTTACAAAGCTTTGGGAAAAATACATTTAAGTGAAAAATACGATAAATTTATGTCGACCTGTATGGGATTCGAACCCACTACCTTCGGCACACTCGCCTAGCCAAATGTACTGTCGAACACGCTAAGCTCAAGGCCATCGGGACAACCCCAAAAAAGGTTGACCAAGGACCCAGGGTGATGTTATAGCAGGTGTGGCTTGTACATTGACACGGTAGGGCACTTCCACAGACAGGAAGGTATACATATCAGGTAAAATCGATTTACTCGTTTAAAACCATGGCTTATTCATCGCAAAAGTAAGAATTTTTAGTTGGAACATTATTATTTGAAGTGGGTCCAAGATTTCAAAGACATAGTAATTTAACATGCTGCAAACTGAAATCTCAATTTAACTGTAGCATGACGTTCAGATTGCTGCAACAGTCTACAAAGCGAATATTTCAGATCAAATAATAAAATGTCTTTGGAGACCAATATTTGCTGACATATCTTAGAACATTTGGTATCATTGGCGTTATTCTTTCTCAACATATTGAATTTAATGCGTTTTCATTGCCGTTCCTTGTGTTTTTGTCCAGTTACCTGATTGACATTCCCACAAGTTACGTGATCATTCATTAAAAACTCTTCGAAAAATAACATTATTAATATTTTAATATTTGGGGTTATACATCACATAATTCTATGAATGGGACCACAGACCTGTATCGAACTCAACTTAGAGTTTCGTACGCTTGATAAGCATGCAAGTTGTATTGGGATATCTTGACAGCTGTGGACTGTATTGCCACCACAAGTAAAGTTTCAAGTGATGAACACTGATACAGCATGTGCACTTGCAAATCAAGTCGTGCCACCATTTTAAGAACTAGGAAACACAGCAATTGCGCATTTTTTTAGCAGGGCTCAATATGAATGTAATATACAGTTATACATATGGTAATATTAGTATCATGGAGGAAACGCTTGATAGAGGATGTACTTTTCACATGACCTTTCAACGAGAGAAATATAACGCATGCGAGGCAAAGGCTTCGCAGAACAGTTAGTAACAGAGATATCTATTGTGCAATCTAACAGTTCAAGTGGCAATCATATTAAACAGATTTCAAGACCTCAAGACAATTGCATCTGTGTCTTTGAAAGTGGTTAAATATTTGGCTAAAAGAACATTATTTCATGCTGTTACACCTACCAATCTCTGGATCTTGGTTGAATGCCTTTTTGTGAGGTTTCAATTCTAAGCTTGAGTAGGTCAATTTACAACACCGATAGTCTTTCTGCCATAACCTTTCACAAGTCAGGAAAGAAATGAACTTGTATAACTTATAATTTGGCATTTGTCGGCTGCTTGAGTGTGGGAGCCGCACGTATTTATATTTTAAGCACCATTGGTACTTGTAAATTTTCTTTCCTTTTTTTTCTTTTTTTTTTTAGAAATTCCAGTTTTGGCAACACTCTATATCGGGATATGTAAATAGTGGTTATGCAATGGACTTGTAATATTTTATTCAGAAATTATATAGCTTCATGTTGTATTTGTCTTAAATGATGAAATACAGATATAGAAATAATGCACACCATATGAAGCTGGTGACAATCCATAAGCACCCAATTGAATTCCACATCTTTCTACTTCAGCTTGGGCAATACTTTCTTTCCTTACTTGGAAGATTCTCAGGGTCAAAGTGCAATACAAGCGACAGAAGTTATTTTTCATTGGCTGAACGTCCGTTGATGTAGCTTCGTCTGTGGATTCGAATGTGCTGGAAGACCAAAAGTCAAGCTGCAGAAGTATATGGCTGGTATAAATGTATTGGTATCCCTCACTATAGTCAATTTCTGTACAATTTTCTTAGGGCAAATAATGCGACTGTTGCGGATTTTTTTTTTATTTCGACAATCTGTGAACATATATATTTCTGTCATGCAAATAATACCTTTACATGGATTGATCACTGATTAACTTTTCAACGTGACACTTGTGATGTCTTGCAATGTAGAATACTTCCACTTGACTGTGTTAGTGTGAGTGATCACTTGATACTAAGATTGGTACTTATAGTTCCATCAAGCAATTCACGCAAATCTGTTAATAATGTTTTCCATCCCTTGTCACAGCCTCGTTTTTGCTAACTGTAGCAATACGGAAAAAGAGGGTTTTAAAAAATTATACTTTCTGACTGATTGTGCACTTTAAATGCATTAGACATTGATCTTTTGTTCACAGCTGATACTGATCTGGCCCAATCTACTGTGCATATGTACTTGGAAGAACTATGTAAGACTATGCATGAGTCCGCTGTAGTAGCAGGGTGCACCAATCATAAAAACAAAATACACCTAAGAGCTATTGGTGCCCCGATTTGGCTAATCTGAGAGACAACAAAAGAGATTTTGGTGCACATGGCATCTCTGGGTTTGTGATAACCATTGTCATCATGGACCTGTATATGATGCCTGAAAGCATGTTAAGAAACTATTCAGGAGAGCAAGTAGAAAGTGTATTAAGAAGTCTTCTAGTGCTACTTATAGCAGGATCGATGGTTTACATTCTAAACAAAATATGTCACCTTTCTGGAACTGCGTAAGTCACCATACAGCTGAGAAGATTGATTCTTCCTTGAGTGTAACTGAATTTGCTTATCACTTTAAGTCTGTCATGAACGACTATGGTTCTGACGACTACACGCCAGAACAGAATGATAATGTGCACTTTGTAAACAATAGATTATTTGAGTGTTCTGCTCGTGACTTTACAGATAATGTCGTAGTTACTTCTGACATGATCGATCTTTACATTAAGTCACTGGCAGGTAACTGTAGCCCTGGATTCAATGGGATTAGCATGGAGCATTTTCAGTTTGCAAATACGCCGATATTACGAGAGCATTTATCCATTTTTTCCACAGGTACTCTGACGTATCCCATAGTTCCATCTCTTGATATTGAGCTTATTGTCTCTGCCTTAAAAAGCTTATCTTGAATGTAAATGATCCTAATAACTCTAGGCCAATCACAATGGGTACTACCTTTGCCACGTTAACGAAATGCTATTTGCTACCCCAAGACAATGTATGTGACACCCAATTCAGTTTTCAAGAGCAAAGGGACACTGACTTTTGATAGGCTCTTACCAATGATATTATCCATTGTTTCTTTGAAGCTAAGTCACCATTGTTTGTTTCCTCCCTCGATGCAGGAAAAGGCTTTGATAAGATTTGGCATGCTGGGTTATTTTATATGCTCCAGGGTGTTGCTAAGAAGGCAGGTTGGATTTTTCTTTATAGGTGGTACCTCAAATTTATATGGTATCATCAAATGGCAAATTCCTACAGCAGTAAATTTCATATTACATGTGGTTCACGTCAGTCCAATATAATTTCCCAATGACTCTTCAACAAATTTTTTAAATGATCTTCTGATTGACTTAAAGAGTGTCGACAGTGGTGTGCGTTGTGATCAAGATAAGTTTAATAGTTTTGCTTACGCAGATGATCTTATGCTTATAGCAGCAAGCTCCACTGGATTGCAAAATTTAATCAACACCTGTGTTAATTATGGCTAACACTGAAGATTCGTCCTTGGTCACAGTAAGTCTAAGTACATGGTCATTGGAATAAATATATTTTTTGATCTTTATGACCTAACATGATGCCTTGGTAAATATAGTATGGACTCTGTTGCCAATCTCAAGATACTTTAGATCACCAGTATTTGTGGTTGTTCTGATGTACATGTCAGTAATAGGATTGCAACCTCAAGAAGCACAATTTATAGGTATCCTGGAGCTGGGTTACCATACCCCGGTCTTGACAACAAGATTAAAACTTACTTATAACCGTGTGGTGATTTTCTAGTCCTGTGTATGGCATGAAATATATAAGTATGTCTAAATCTAATGCTGCTGATTTGGAATCCGCCCAAGGGAATATCATTAAAGGTTTGTTTGGTGTCAACAAGAGGATGTACCATTCTGCTCTGCTTTGTTCTCTTGATATTTATAAGTTGCATGACCATCTTAAAACTGAAACTATTACTTTTTCCTGTAGAGTTTTCCTTGTTCCCGCTCCCTATAGAAACTTCTGTACCTAATTCTTAGTTCACTGTATAACTTCTGGTAAAGCCCCCGCTGGCTCTCTGACTGAGTGCTTACATCATCATTGGGTCACGTACGCTTGGGCTCCTCACGTGTGCTCGAAGGGCCAGTCCTGGCATGGGTGGAGTAACTGATGGCATTGTGGACACCCTTAGATTTTTAAGGAACTTTCCTGACTAAATGTCTCTTAACTCCCTTCCATATAGAATGGTTACACTCCTGTCAAAAATCCTTTTAATTTCCTGATTTCAGCTGGTGCCCTAGCATTTTGGTTTGAACTTTTATTATGATACGTTTTATGGAAATTTATGTTTGGTTAGCATATCATTTGCATTTGTGGATGCTTGAGTTGTAGTATTATACTGTACTCTTTCTATTTTTATTTCGATCTATTTTATACTTTTCCTCGAGTTGGGGGATGAAATATATTATTACTATTACACACCTTCACTGGGAGACTCTGGACCAGAGGTTAAAACCCCTATGGGCTTCCTTAGACACAATATCCCATAAGATGGGACGTACAGAAAAAGTGTCTTCTCTGGGGCTTTGCTCATGTCTTGGGCACCACTGAGCAAGCCTTCCAGGGAGGATATCAAGATCATGGGACATAGTCTCACAGAAACTCATCATTGAGAGTTGGTACCGCTCTGGTGATATCTCTCCACTTTGTCCTGGGTGATTAGTTGCAACATGTGAAGCACACTTAGAGCTGCATTCAGTCGGAACAAGCACACCGTACATGCACTATCATAATTCACAAATCATTGATAATGACGAGCATTACCATGTGCCAGTGGAGATGCAGGTGGACACACTGAATGCACCTGCAGCCTTTGTTCCTGCACCATTGCCTCCTCAGACTTTGTCGTCCTACAACTGGGTGCTCCGGACTCACCCTGAGGTACCAGCATGGGGGAACACAAACCCACCATCTGATAAAGATGGGCTATCGGTCCTGCCCACCTGCTCAGCCTTTAGGGCAGTTGTTGCCGCTGTGTTGGAAGCTGTGCCAAGGGCCCTCCCAAATGGACCGCAATCAACCTGTCACATAAGGGGCAGATATGCTGACTGAGTATCCCTGGTCCCCAACAACTGATCCATGCTATCAGGGTTACCCTCACCCACCAGCCATTTTCACACCCACACTGGATGCTGCCTGCTCTAGTGTGTGGAAGGTGAAGACATGCACTCCATGAGCAGGCAGGATGGTCACTCCTATGAAGGCACAATCATCAAATCACACACACAGTTTCTCTATTTCATCTTATCATGCTGCATCATTAATCATGATGAATTACTTCTATTAATTCCCTGTACTAATTGATTGGTTGATTGATTGGTAATATTTCACAATTCATTGACAAAAGATTGCATTATACCACAGAATGAGTTGTCATGATAATACTTATTGATATTTTGTTTGCCTGTCTATAGTCCTTCCCTTTTGAGAGCGCTTAGTCTTACTGCCACCAATATGTCTTTGCTTACCATCTGTATCAATGCTATATTGAGTAATTTCACATCACCATTGCTACTGTGGTGATAAGGAGTGGTTTGAGAATTATTGTAATCTGCAATAATGCATACATATACCTGTTGCATCATTTCTCCACAGAAATTCCCAGCTTGATCCATGTAGATATCCAGATGTGTTCCAAACCTTGCAATGAATTCATTCATTAATTATTTTTGCTACTGATTTGTTAGTTTGGCCACTCAAACCATTGCATTCAAGCCATCTTATGAATTGATCAATAATCATCACTTCATACTTACACCCAGAGGTTGACTCAGGAAAAGGAGCAACAATGTTAATTTATACTCCAATGGTGCACCAGCCTGATACAGCTGAATGGGAGCTTTATAAACGGAGGATGATTTCTTGAATTCCCAATAAGCTTCACAAGTTTGGATATAATCATAAATATCTTGGGTCATCCTAAACCAATAAAAGCTTTGTCTTACCCTCCGAAGAATATGGGGTACACCCTGCTACAGCATCATGATTCCAATACAGGACTTCTTTTCTCAACTATTTTGTTACCACTAAAAGCAAACTATTAGTGTTCATAATTTGCAACTCCAATTGGTAATATAAACACCATTCTTTACTTTGAATTGGTCCCAACACAACCACTATTTCCTAATAACCGGACTTTTTCCAACCATTTCTTGTTTAGAAGGTAGTCCATTTTCTGTCAAAGCAAACAATTCTTTAAGATCTGGATGATTTAACTGCTCTTGTCTCGGTTTCATCAATTTTTGTTTTGCCAATAACGGCATAAAGGACTCCGAACTATCATCAATGGATGTACCTGGACTACTTTACTCTTTTTGCTGTAAACTTAGCTGACTGACAAGCCGGGAGAACTAAAACGTGATAGGCCTAACTGGTCTCTTTTTATTTTTGGCAGAAGTAACGAAATTTGTGTTTTGGGTGGTTAGGCCTATACATTTTGGAAAAGAACTAGTGTCTGCAGCTAATGATGAATATTTCTAAGGTTGACAGGACCGGTTTAAAACCACCAGTTGCCTTTAATGGGTGACTGCCTGTCTGAAGTCAGGAGTGAAATTTGTTTCTTCATGTTGGTATTGGAAGAGAGATGTTGATGATTTTGCGAGTCTGGAATCTCTTTGCTGTCATTGTTGAGTTTGAAATTAATGAATATGGATCATTTTTTCCTGTACTATTTGAAAATTACTTCATTGGCTATGTTGTGCTTTGGGCTTTGTTCTCCGACTCATAGTTATAGTGGAGGTAGAGTGTGTTTATAATGTTCCAGATTCATAAATATTACAAAAACGATGTAGGCCTACGTTAATCTTTTGCTATAAACTTAGCTGACTGACAAGTCGGAAGAACTAAAACGTGATAGGCCTAACAGGTCTCTTTTTATTTTTGGCAGAAGTAACGAAATTTGTGTTTTGGGTGGTTAGGCCTATACATTTTGGAAAAAGAACTAGTGTCTGCAGTTAATGATGAATATTTCTAAGGTTGAGAGGACCGGTTTAAAACCACCAGTTGCCTTTTATGGGTGACTGCCTGTCTCGAGTCAGGAGTGAAACTTGTTTCTTCACATTGGTATTGGAAAAGAAATGTTGATGCTTTGGCGAGTCTGGAATCTCTTTGCTGTCATTGTTGGGTTTGGAATTAACGAATATCGATCATGTATTTCTGTACTATTAACCAGGGTCGTCAGTCTGATCATTTGTGGATATTGCTCTCACCACTGGTGTTATGTCCTCACTGGCATGAAAAGGTAATTACACCTATCTTCTTATTTCCATTCAATGTGAAAACATCTCTAACTGCCAGTGCAACAACGTAATCCACATCTTCCTCCAAATATATCCAGTTCTCGTGAACTATCTGACAGTAGGGACACCCATTGCATGAAAGATCCTGCCATATTTTACCTGCATTACAACAGTCACAAGATTTCACATCCATCCCTTTTCTACTTATGGAATGGGCATTGCCATATCTAAAGCCAGCCTTGTGTTTCATCATGAAGTCATATTGACTGATTTCTTTTAGCCACCCAGCCAGCTGTCCCGCTGGGGTATGAAATAAAAGTAGCCAGGATAACTCCCTGGTCAGTTCACAATGGAAATTTACAACCTGAAAGATAATGTTGAAACTTTCTTGTTAAGTTAACTACATCAAGTAATTCTCTCTTTTGTTAAGCAATATCTTTGTCTTGCAGGATTAACCTAACAGTAGCATACCCTATGACCCTTTCAACCCTGTTTTGCACTTGGAAAAGAATGGCTGTAATGCTTCTTGTTGACGGATCTGTGTTAATACATAGATATCCTCTGAGTTTGGATATGCTGGTACGGGGGCTTGTAGGATAATAAATTTTTAAAATTTTGTTCTTGACCCTATATAAAAATGGAATCCTTTCAGTAGCAGGTCTATCAGTGGACCAGCTACTTTTACACACTATGGAATGAATTTACGGTATGTTCAGTAACAGGTGTATTAGTGGACCAGCTACTTTTACACAACATGGAATGAATTTACCGTAATATCCTGTCCGCCCCAGGAATGATTATACACCTCTCAAGGAGATGAGTGGCTTCCATTCCAAAATATCTTTCACCAAGGATGGATTTGTTTCTATGCCTTCTTTAATAACGACATGCCCAAAGAAAGAGACACTTGCTTTGATCAACTTGCACTTCCTGGTTTTGAGTTTCAACTGATGTTGGCAAAAACATTAAAAAAAAACTCTCATAACTTCACTAATCTTCATGGAACATAAAAAAATGCTAAAATTATATCATCTATGAGGATAAGGACAGTCCTCTATTGATACCCAGGGAATACAAGCTTCATCAAATATTAAAACATACTAAGAGCATTAGATAGACCAAAAGAAAGGCGACGGTTTTGAAATAAATCATAGTTAGTTGTGAATGTTGTCTCCTCACTATCATTCTCATCAAGGATCTGCTGAGAATACCCAAGATTCAAATCGGGACGTGAATAGAGAATTACTGTTAAGAGGGTCAAGGCATGCTTGAATTTTGGGTAAGGGGTAACTGTCTTTAAGAGTTACATCATTTAATTGAACGTAATCTAAGCACCATCAAACCTCTTTATCTTGTTTCCATACTAGAACTACAGGGGAAACCCACTCACTACATGATGGTTCTATGATTCCATTTTCCAACCACTTATTCAAATTAAACTCTTCTTTTGGGAAGCACTGTTATGATTGGTCACCTACTTGCACTTCTAGCAAAAATGCATAATTGTATAGGTCTTGCTGCAGGCTTTTTGTACAGTAAAAATCAATGCTTGGTGTCCTTGTTCTCTTTTCCTTAAGTTCTCACTTGTGTCTTTGAATATCTCACTCAAATGCTGATGAATCTCTAATGGAGTTTTGACAGAGTGATGCCTAAGCACTTTTATCAGGTTTTCAGAGAAATTAGACTAATCCTCTTCTTTACAAAGTGGACCACTATAATGGCATGGATTTCCATCTTCACGGGATAATGCGAAATAGCCATGCTAACCACAAGATGAAAGTCTCAACTCTGGTTCATCATAGAATTCCTTGTCTGGCCAAACATTTTTATTGGCATCTTCAAGTTTGACTATTTCTCTTTTAATCCACCCGCACTAACTGACCAATACAAGTCCCCTTTTTTCAAAATAACCTCGAGATATGCTAAATTTACAAGTCTTATATGAGTTATAGAGCTCATGTGTACTAACACAGCATAAGCCAACATATTGGGATGAAATTTGATGGGCTCTAATACAGCAAAAGTGTCAGACTCAGCATTGACCTGCCCTGCCATAAAGCCACCTTCCAATTTAGCCAGAAAAGTTTAATTGTCTGATATGATCACCCTGCTCACCTTGGTAGTATTCTCATTTCTCTTTCTGTCTGAAACCAATAATCCATCAGCATACAGAGCTCCTCGACCATGTATCACTACATTTCCAGCTTGGAGAATATCAAGCCCTAACAGGACATCATCACTCATTTTAGTTACATACACCGGCCAATGAAGAGTCTAGCCTCCGAATATCAATTTTACTTTTAACCCTCTGCAACCAGTCAAAACGCCAGCCTCCCCCACTCTTCTAAGTTTTATATGTGGCAAAATCACTCTTCGAAAGTTGATTAAACACAAGAGGTGCCATCTTTTCTGAAATAAGGGTTACTTCCGCTCCAGTATGTATAGCAGCATCAGCTAAAATACCATTCACCTCAATTGCTGCCCGCAGCATGATACTATTGGAATTTGCCTTACCATTTACTTCAATTGCTGCCCACAGTGTTAAAGTTTGGCAGTTATATTTTTGTAGTGTCCAGCCTGTCCCCAATGAAAGCAATGCACATTGCTTAAAACAGGGGACTGAGGCAACTTGTCAAATTTTAGTCTGGTTCCTCTTTTCACAAGTTTACCTGCTTTTCCAAAGTTTGCAATTTTCAAAGAATCTCTGTTATCAGTGACCATACCATTACCCTCAAATATCTGATTTTCTATTCTTGACAAAATTTTCCCTTGATTTTTCAGCATGGAATTATAAGACTTTAGTACCTGGCCCTACACCTTGAAGGTTTCTTCATGTTTTTTAAGCAAGTCCTGCTGGGTTTTTTTTTTGTTTTTGTTTTTTTTGTTTTTTGTTTTTGTTTTTTTTCCTTGTTAAACTTCTTGAACTGTATTTCTCAGCTCATCTGAAATGGACGACAGGATTTTTACAATATTGTATACTGGATCTTCAGACTCACTTTCTCTTTCTTATTCATTTATGTCCTCCCATTATACCCTTCTAGCTTTTTTGTTAAAACCTTTGGCTTTGCCAAAAATAGCATGGTAGTGCATCTCCCTATTTCTTACCTCTTGAAGTGCATCCACCAAGGTGGAATGGTAAAAATTTATGACCTGATACCCAATTTCTTTTCAGCTCAGCCCTTTATGGGTACCAGGATAGACTTTGATTGTTAATAAATAAATAAGAAGTAGGAATTAGTTAAATGGTAAAAGAGAAGGTGTAGGTTTTATGGGGCAACAGGGAAAAATTTAAAGGAAAACAGTGGGGAAGGGGGCCTGGTTTGGACTGTGCGATTGAGGTTGCTGCACTTTGGTGTTGAACCCCCTTGTCAAAAGAGAGTGATATGGTATGGTATGGTATCGTATGGTATTGTATGGTATGATATGGTATATACAGACCAATTCGTAAATAGTTAAGTAGTTTACAGGATGATTTATGATCAGTCTATGGGAAGATTGAATGCATTGGTACAGCCATTGTGATTATGGTACAGTCAATCTACTGATAGGTTTGCATGACATGCATTTTCATGCAGTATCGTTAGCCGGGGAATAGACACCACAGTAAACCAATGCATAACACCAATAACATCATTTATTTTCAATTGTACCATATGAAATCTATATAGGCTATCCATATTATAAAAATGAGTCACTCCTTATGTATCATAAACATGCATGTACATGAATCATGACGATTTTTGACAATTCACGTATATTTACAATCAGTACCTTATGTAAGATCGTATGAGGATAATTTGAAAGGCAGTTTAAGTGGAACCTGCCTGGGCTCAAAAACAAACTAAAACAGAATACCAGGTATCCATTATACATGCAAAGATATCTGAGCGAAACATTTCCGCAAACCACAGCCGCACAAAATAATGCATGCATCCATGCATGGCCAATGGATGCATGCCTTTCTGCTCTGTGTTACTTGGTCTGCACAATAATTTCACCGAAATCTACTTCTCAACAGATCTTTGTGTGTTGTTTAATCTGAATAAATTTACTTAACTGAATTGGGTCAATAGATTTTTGTGGATAAAGAGAGGAAAAGGGATTGGTCTGTTATTTTTGTTCATTTTTTAACTTAAGGTTATTATTATGTGGTAGAGACATGGTATTGTGGAACACAGTTACTGTTTAACCACATCTAAAAGGTGTTTACATCGAAGGAAAAATGGTAATGTGGACCCTGATTTGCCTGATGGCCTAAACATCGAAAAATATACTCCATTGCCCTATTGTTTCCCCTCCTTCCCTGAATGTCACATGTGCATTTCAGCAATGTCGTGACTCTTTCAAGGACGACTTAAACACTGTACAAACCTTAAAACCTTTAGAGCAGGGAAGTTGTGTCTATAAACAATATGGTCCAGTAGAGCGTCACGTGAGAGCAATTTTAACAGCCTCGTTGTGGAAATGAACAAACAAGTTTGATGAGACCACACCTGCAGTCCACTTGCGCCGAAGTCACCGATCTGCATGGACGTATTTTCCACGTGACATTGATGTGAGCCTGGTTACTTTATGTGGTATTCTGTCTGTCTTCTTTTGGTTTACTTTCTTAGAAATAAAACCGTTTTTGAACAGTGCGGGTAGTGTGTTATGTGAATATTATCTTTGAAGGCATTATGCTGTAAGTTTGTACCGGTCACTACACTTACAGCTTGTGAAAGTGCTGCACAACCAGCAATGATTTTTATGGTTTCAAAGTAGGTTGCTATTGGGGTTGTTATACTTATTTTGCTGTCACTGCAACCCCGCACATTTGTTATTGCAGCTTTGTGTCATGAGTCAGTCTTGGAGTTTTGTCTATGATGGTTTATTTACACAATGGGCATGTCAAATCCAGTGAGACAAAGTCAGTCACGGAAAAGCTTTGATAGCATGTTTCCCATGGAGCTCACGTTCAAGTTATACAATGGGTAGACAATGCTGACCCTTTTCCAGATGAACTCATTCCATACCAGTCCCTGATTTTTCCGTATATTTTTTTCCTAGATTCAAGACGACAATTGAATATTTATATTCTTCATGAAAAGAGCTTTCATTCAAGTACCAACATGCTTATAGTCTTCAGTCAGTGCCAGAAGCACTGACCAAGGCCTGTCACCATAGTATGGAATGAGTTAAACCATGAAACATCATAAAACCCAACATTAGCCATGGCCCAAAAGGGAAATATATTTTGGGCGAAGTGAAAGTAACTCAGACACCTTTTAGACAAGCGGAATACAACTAGCGACTTAATATGAGTGTTACTCATGACAAGATTTGAAGACGTGAATGGTCCGCCCTGTCAGCAAATGTATTTTTTCCATTTTATGCATGATGTGTATACCTCAGCTACCAAGAAAATTGATTTTTTACCCTTGTTTCTCTTTCCCCTACTGTAGTCCAACAATTTTGAAGCTAGGCGCTGATCACTGCACACATACTCTCAGCAAGCTTGTTTGTAACTTTCTCTTGATAGCTTAATTACCAGAACAGCTGCCGTTAGTCCAGTTTCCTTTGCTTTATGGTACAAACTAGATGTACAAGTTCACTTTCTGTTAGCCATTTTTATGATCAATGTGTAAATTTGATATAGCATTTCCTGAAAATTAACATGATTTCCATATTTTTGTTTAAATTTGAAAAGAAAAGTTACGGGATGAAGCTAACTAATCTATTTACTAAAATGCTTTCTCATTGATTACATAATAGCAATTAGATTGCGTTACTAGGTGTTGTGTGGAGTCCAGGTCAAGTCTGACCCCTGCAGCCCAAGCTTGCAAGGAGAAATGGGGGTGAAAATCACCCTATGAAATGGCTTTTAGTCGGGTATTTTTAGCTCAAGTGAACGCAGCACGGGAGGAAAATAAGCGCATGAGTTACACATAATAAAGTATGATTGTAAGCTTTCAAACTAGAACTCTTCTAGTGTTTAGTTTCATATGCATATAATGTATGCCTCAACGTAAAAGTTTAATGTACCTGCAACTGTTGGTCATAATCTTCTGACAACTGTTCTGAATAGGCTTCAGTGCCTTTGGACATATGCTAACAGCCTCAGTTTGTGTGGAGCTCAAAAGTCGATAAAAATGCATTAGTGGTCTACTTGACCATCAGATACTTCAAATACCTTGTACATCTTTATATTAATCAGATATAATTTTCAAGACATCATAAGAAAAATATTTAAAGGGGTAAACTCTTCATAATTACAATACGTTCTAACTTGTAAAACTAAAATGGCACTGTGATATTTTTTTAAGAATTCCTTAGTCTGTACCCAATGATGATTGTATATATTTACAACTGTGTGCACTTCCTTTGAAATTTAAACTCGGGAGCAGAATTGTATTTGTGTCTTTTTGCCCAGAACCACTTCCTAATAGTCATTACCCTATTCCACAGTCCGAACTCTTTACTCTCCATAAGCTAACATGTCCCTGTCTAACCTATATACATATGGAATTACTATTGTCCATATTGCACACGTTCCTCTGTAACATTTTGACATAGGCTGTATCAGCCCAAATAAATTAAAGGTCTTCAGCTGGTAACTACTCAACATGTTTCGGAGCCTATTACCCGTACATGTTTCTCTGAGTAGCGGCTCCTTCTCTAAGCTAAATATTTAGCAAAGACAACCCACATAATAAAGAATAAATATGAACGTGGCAAATGATGAATTAGCAAAATACGTGAATTATTTGCTTATAAATGTAGAGTTTCATTATGAAAGAAGAATATCTGTCAAACAAACCATAATTATTAAATCTGTATAGTACAGGTTCAGATAAGAACAATTTGACTTACCCCTGAACCAATATGTACCCTTTCTAGCTGGACAGCTTATCCCAGTTAAACCACCCGCCAGTGTATAACTAAAGTGGAAACAAGCTGGGGCATTATATTCAGTCCAAGTGATTGTAAATTAAACATTTACAGTTACACTACCTGTACAAACCAAGGGAAATCCAAACAAGGACTGCAACAATGGACATCCTGCACCAGAAATGTAAAACAAACTCTATGATGACACCTACCCGTCAAACAATTAAGCTCTATTTCACTGCCAACCCTGAGTCAATGTATGCACGTAATGTGTCAGGTTTGTGACATTTGAGGAAATACTGTCAATTTTGAGTTGTTTTTTTTTTTTTAATTGGGTAAATGCGTATTTAGGCATGTCAGAAAAGAATGAAAGTCATTTGTATTTATGCCAAAAACATGTTATCAAAACAGTTTTTCTTAACAGGATTTTAAGTGCAATTAGGCAAGCTTGTAAAATGTAATGACACCAATGCTCGAATTATATTTTAAACATTTAATAACATTTCGAACATTTGTACTTTGATAAGAAATTTATTATGAAAAAAAAATAATATCTGTTGAATTTTGTATGGCACAAAGATCCAAAATAAATCCAGTTATTTTAAGCTGAGCATGCGACTTTGTGCTTGTTTGATGGCCCTTTATCAATTAACACAGCCTAAATATGCATATTTTCATTTGATGCCTGCATCATTCAATAACATGTAAACTTCATCCGTCTGTGTATACCAGGTACCTCAAATGTTCATTGTGTCATGCAGTTCCTCTATAAAACAGGAAAATATCTTAAAAGTCTTTTCATTTATGGTCCTCCTTAAGCACTTTCACACATTATGGTGCCATTAAATTTTTCAGTTTTTATCTTCAAGCCCAGGCCCTGTGTTGTGCAAAAGCCGAACCACAGGCCAAAATGAAAGATCTTGGTCGGCTGTCAACCGAGTGGGTTTATCAACAGAGTTGTCTCTCGTAACACCCCACAGAGTTGATGGCCAGCCACAAATATTTATATTTGACTGTGGAGTGAACAGTCGGCTGGTTCTGAGGGTCACACCTCACATTATTTGCGCACAACCTGAAACGTTGCAGCAGCACTTGTCGGTCCGCAAGTTTTCCTAGAAACAAAACCTCTTTTTTTTCTCAACCCCCACTCCCGCACAACCCTACCCTATGCCATGATCTTGCTAGATCCATTTGTAGATTCAGACGCCCAATAACAGACTCCATTTTGGAAGAAAAACAGAGACTGGCACCGATCTTGCTTTGCAAACGGCCAAAGCCAAAGTCTGGTTTCTGATAACTTAAGTCACTTCTGGCAAAAATCGCGAGCATTCCCGAAGTTGACGCATCGTCAAGTAAACATGTTGAGTGCTGCAAGATTGATCGTTTATTCTGAAAATATGTGGATTTATGCATTTATTCACGATGTACCTGTTAACGATAGGGATAGACCAATATGGTTATAAATTTGTCATATGCTCTCGTTTGCCAGACAGAAATTGCTTAATAATTCTGCTCCATTTTTCAAGGAAAACTTTGGCGACAAAATGTATGTAGAATAGTTCGTTCTTAGGGGAACGCCGTATATCCATGTCTTGCATGAACCAACATCCCAATTGCGTCCCTGTTAAAAGAGTGTTCCTATTATCGATATAGGGACGACAAACATCAAACAGAGAAAAGTGTATATGAATGGCTACCAAAATATTATGCTGAATAGTTCACATGGAATACCTTCTTGCCTGCTATGCAACATGTGAGATTTCACCGCGATAAATAAATATACCGTGGCTGCATCTTCTTTGGATAATATTCATGTTTCTTTGGTCACACTGTCAGATTTTGATTTAACTGCATAAAGCTCTCTCTCTCTCTCTCTCTCTCTCTCTCTCTCTCTCTCTCTCTCTCTCTCTCTCTCTCTCTCTCTCTCTCTCTCTCTCTCTCTCTCTCTCTCTCTCTCTCTCTCTCTCTCTCTCTCTCTCTCTCTCTTTTACTTCGCGCACTTAACTTTTAATCATTTCCGTATTTTCCGGAGTCTACACATCTATCTATTCATCGAAACGAAGACATTTTATTTCAGACTTGCGAGGTATGTCATGATTAAAAGTAATTTCGAATTATATACAGAATAAAATTAAACCTGTTTGCAAAACAATATTGTAAACCAGCGGTGCAACCTGAGTCTAGTTTGCAGACACTCAGATACATGTCCATGCATTCCTATCCCAAAGAAACAACAGTTTCATACGCAAAACAAAAACATGTCCTAGACCTACCTATAAAAGTTATCTTGCAACAAGCATACAGCACGTCGCACTTAACTCATTATGTGTTCAGAAATACTAAAACGAAACAACATATTCCAACAAAATTCATGTTCAGGTACAACTCAGGGTCAGATTCAGACTTCTTTTATTCTGCGACAGGAAAGAAAGTCATCGATGAAAGGTTATCAGAATGATTTACAAAGATTAGGGTGTAATATTATGACCCTGAATATAAATTTTGAGAAATATAAAACATATTTTTTTTTCATTTCATGGATCATAATGAGGTTATTTTTGTGCAATCCGTTCTCACGATTCAGCTGATCATGGAGACGTATATATTTGCTACTTCTATGACGGCTATTTCGCAGAATCCGGAATATGACTTCCAATGAGGTAATTTTTAATTGCACTATGAAGTCACTTTCTCTAGATGTTCAATACAATCCATTATCACCCGGCACTGCAGAATGGCGTCTCTGACGCTTTGGTAACTGTGATTGGTGAAAAATATAGTCCTAGGAGAGTTAAAAAACACCTTTTGTCACAATGTGTTCCTCACATGTGATCTGAATCATTCTACTGTAAAACCGATGTAACAAACTCTTCTTCGCAGCAAAGACTGCCTTTGTATCAAATAAGAGCCAAATATGCAAAAATCATAGGATAGGTTTTTTTTAACCAGTGCAATATGTCACACACTCAGGCCTACACTTTTTATTGAAAATGTAGGTAATATGTAAGTCAAAAATTTTTAACTTGTTTCTGTCAAAACTTTCGGGAGGAAATTGGAATATTACACAAGCGCTCAGCTGGATGAGCTGCACTCTTCTCACACCCGTCATGACCATGTTGTCAAATGGCCTTGTATATATGACGGGTGTCATTCGGTTTCAACTGGTGGCCTTGTAACTCGATCAGGTTTCAGAGCGGTCTTATAGTGAACCTTTGGAAAACCCTCTCTCCCATGGCTGTTTTGTTTAATTTCTTGATTTTCCTTAGGTTGGGTAGGCGAGGAGGGGGGGGGCTTTTCTCTTCTTTTTGTCTTTTTGCTTGTCGCCAACTTACAATCGATACACGCATTTCCTTGATGCTACACCGTACTGTGATGAATATGCTATGAATGGATTATATTGCCCTGTCGATGCATTATTTCTGGCGGTTGGGATCTAATGGACTGTCCTTGACTTGACGATGTTGTGAATATGTTTCAAATTTTGCAACGGCTGATGACAATACCGTAAATAAAGATCTGTCCCAAACCTGTGCTTTAGGCGTTGCGATTTGCTAGTTAAAGATGCATTTTGGAATTAGACTATTCAAAATATACTTCATGCTTAATCTTGATGAAGGCAAACTGGGAAAGACCAAAGGAGACACAATCACGACAGTTCAGCAAGTGAGTCTACCAATCTAAGAATCAACAGCTGAAGTGCTGATTTTGTTATATGGAATCAACAGCTGTCGTCCGCACCCTGTCAATTTCAAAATGCACTGGGGACAGCTTTGGACAGACGCTTTACCAGGAACCACTGAATTTAGAACAGGCGGGCTAGCACCTGAACGAGAGGACTTTCCATGTGGAAATTGAAGACGAAATCGTAAACATTCAGATAGTTCTGATCGTTACATGCTTAAATTTAAACGGTTAAATGTTCAGCTCTTTTCTGGCTGCATCTTTGTGTTATGTTTGCACCAGATATCCTTGAAGATTCACCAAATATGTTGGAAATTATATTAACAATATACAAATTTGATCAGATATTAAAGTTGGAACGGAAGTATGAACGACGATATTATTTTGTCCATCGGTTCTCATGGGACAAATATTCCCAATTTTTCTCCGAGGGATCTATTTGTAATGCAAAGGAATGTCCACAGTAGGACCACCCTAGGGGCTGAAAAAAATGGAATTTACTGGGAAGAGGTCTCAATAGGCCCATAACTTAATTAAATCGAAAGTGTATATTGGTGGTCTTAATGTGGAAATAATCTCTTCATGAAGGTGGCCGTCATTGGCGATTTTACAGCAAAGATTCGGGAACTATTTTTGACCTGCAAGAAATGAATTCAATTCAGGTATCATAAATAAATAAGGTAAATAACTTGAAAATTCCAAAATATTTGGGGGGGGGGGGAATTGGGAAATTAATAAGTCGGGAATATAAACATTTTTTCCAGTAGTTCCAGACGACCTTGTAGCAGGTGTAATTGTATTGACGTACACTGGTTAACACCTTATTCACACGTAAAACCGTTGCGTTTTAAAAACATACATCTTGGAAAATTTAATTTGATTCATTCAGCTATTTCTTTATTGACCAATAGAGACCTTTCCAAAATTTCTGATTCTTAGAAGTGGCACATATGTCGTAATTTGCTGAATAAGCACATATTTATTTCACACAGTCGCGTAGTGAAGAAGCATATGTTCTAAAATTAGCTATTGAATGTAAATATTTTAATCTAATAAGCGTGATTGAAAGGCTTACACAAATATTCAACCGAGCCAGGCAAAGGTTTGGAGAAGCCCACCGATAAACACATGCGCTCATAAACGTCCACTGACACTGATTTGTATGTGTATTTTAAATCTACAATGTTCCCTTGAAGATGGTTTTATCTAAGTTCAGAGGTAGCCATATAGTCAAGGTAACACATGCGCTCATAAACATCAACTGACACTGATTTGTATGTGTATTTTAAATCTACAATGTTCCCTTGAAGATGGTTTTATCTAAGTTCAGAGGTAGCCAAAGAGTCAAGGTAAGTGTACTTCATGGTTCTCTCTCCAATTTCTATCCAACTTTTACGAGACAATATGTCTGAGATGTGCGTGTGCATACCACGATGCTGATGAGTACTGCGTAGATAAGGGACCGTTGTTTATCTGTATCATCGATAACTGTGGTCTAATATCATAGCAAAGCTAAAGGAGCTGTAATGTTTATAGTTACACTTTACCGATAAAATATACCTGTTTTCACAGAACCTGGCAATGTATTACGACACGGATCACAATTCACCTTTCAAAAACATAATATCTCACTGAGCTACTGCAGCTTGAATCTGTATTTTACTTTCATAAGTTTACAGTTCGTATAAAATTGCAATTTTCAGTCACGCTTCCGAAAAATTCTTCATCTCCTTGCTAAATTCGTTACTTGTTCAAAACCAAACAGCTGATACGTGGCATTGCTGAAGCAGTCTTGCGTTTATCGCGCACTTTTACCGACGCTCGGTCTGCAATCGTTCAAAATTGTGGCTGTTACAATGCAAGTTCTTGGACCAAAGTGTCACTTTGTGATAATTATGCTCCAAGCTGCCTCCCTATTTTCCACATGCCAAATATCACTCCCTGCATATGCATCACGTGGCAAAAATCTTTCAGTTAAGGAAACCTATTGATTTGGAACATGCGATAAATAATTTACTAATAAGAACATAATCAAGAACACATACTAATGAATATAACCTGTAAATTTGTGTTGTATCATTTGATTTAATACTTAGACAAGTCGGGTGACAACAACTAAAGGTTGGGCTTTTTCTATGTCCCTACAATGTTGCATTTCCCGCAAAGTTTCACTGCCAGTGAAAGAAGGACACAAAAGGTTAAATCTGTACACCTCATTTACTCATCACTCTACAGGTTCACCGACGCACTCAACGCGACCAAATTAAAACTTGACTTGGTGTAAACTACACGAAGAGCTGAGTCAGAATGAGGGGCCGTCCTGGATTACACGTGGAACTACTTAGCAACCTAACAAGCATAAGACGTTTTCCTGGCGTGCATGGGCTCCGGTAACAAATTAAACTGACATCAGAGGAAGTGATGTGCAAAAGGGGAAAGAACATCCATTTTGAACATGTTTCAACAATTGTCCAAGCTACCTGGGGTCAAACGAAAATAGATGTGCAGTTCCAGTAACCCGACCGACTCTACCGTGAAGTCCCGATCCTAAATACATTTTAGCACACATAAAAAAAAGTTTCAAGCCACCCTTCCCGAATAAAAATTGATCTATACTGGAAGATTTTATCGGGAAAGTGGCCGTCCGACGTGTAATAGTATTTTGCATTTAAATAAATTGAAACACAGCATTTTATTTCAACTTGCCTGGAGGTTTAACATTAGCCGGGGAGGAAACGGGGAAGCTGCGCCTGGAGGTTTAACATTAGCCGGGGAGGAAACGGGGAAGCTGCATAGCGACGGTTGATCTGTGAAACAGCATAGCCCCAGCACAGTTAGTTGAATCGCCACGCTTGTTCGGCAATCATTATGATAATATTTTCTGGGTTCCATGTGTCCTTTCTCCAAGTTACCATAGCAAACGTTTGTTGGAGTATTTTCAAAACATGACTTACTTTCTTAACATTAACCTGCCCGCTCGGTTGTGTCTGAAGCAGTTATCTTTAAGTACAAATCCAAACACGACAGATACCCTGGCAAATCATGCCCGTTATAAAAATAATAATAATAATAATAATAATAATAATAATAATAATAATAATGATCATGATCATGATCATGACGACGATGACGATGACGATGACGATGATGATGATGATGATGATGATGATGATGATGATGATGATGATGATGATGATGATGATGATGATGATGATGACCATCACCATCACCATTATTCTGTGGCTCTACCCTTATCTACCGCGGTATTTTTTTAGACAGGTGGCCTAGGAGAAGGAAAAGAGGAAAAAAATAAGATGAGGCAGAAGAAATCATGGAAATTCTCATCAGCTTGTGGTGCCATGTTTTCCTGGGCCAGAGCCGAGGCAATGGATCTACCACACGCTCTCTGATAACTGTGGTGGGCCCCTGGCCCCAGTTATATTCCCCGACACTCATCACTTGTACCCCCCCCCCAGGAAAAAAAACACATTTCCTCATGCACCCTATCCCCGCCTCTAAAGCTGAGGCATTTCCCATAGGAGCCCCCATGGGAGCCCTTATCAGGGCTACTACTTTCCTTTCCCGCCCTGTAGTCTGGAATTCTAATGTACCTGTTGCTGTCTAACTATCATTTCATTTCTATACTCCCAGCATCATACCATGTAGTCCTGTACCCTGTTGCTGTCTTGCTTTATCATTCCATTTCTTTTGTACCAGCATCATACCAGGTGGTCCTGTACACTTTAAATGCCCATCCTGCCTCACAGAAAGCCACGCTTCAAACGTAAAACCCATGCTATACGTTCCTCATCCTCTAAAAACCGGACCCCTCCTAAACCTTTGCAATTATTATCTTCCCTCTGCCACTTTATGAAAAAAATCTGCCCTTATCTTGCTATGCGCATCAATAATTATTCGATGTTAAATGTTATACTGAAAGACTCTTGTATTTGATGAAAAACAACATTTATAAATCTGCGGGAAAAAAATCTGTACATACTCATCCTCAAGACAACCCTTAAATCTTCAGTCCATCTTTTTTGTAGAGGACTTTCCAGCTTTGGTACTTTCCCTAACAAATTTGAATAAAACACCTTGAAAATTTCTCTGTTTCTTGATCAAATAGTTGGATTCCTCATTTTCTTTATGACCTCCGGTATTAAGTTGCAGAACTTGTTGTTTCCAATCATTTTGGTATAGCATGTAATAGACCTTGGAAAAATGTTTTTAAATTTGGATACTCTTTACAGAATTGCTCAAAGTCTAAAAATGATCCATCTTCTTTTAACAAATCTGTTATTGCCTGAACCTCACGTTCATGCCTTTTCTTCATGAAAATTGGTTTATCTTCAATCCGTATAAAAGAGTTGTAGCAATTAATTTGTGTTTAACCCGCCCACCGATATTAGGATAGGAAAAGTGAAAACCACACTATATTATTATAATTTCTTTCCAGAAAGTACACCTGGCTGAACCAACCTTTTCATCCAACGCAATTTTAATGCCAAGTTATGTGACAAAATATGAGTTATCTTAAGTCCTCCATCTTATAAAATTGAATAAGTATCTTTCTTTTACTTTTATCCTTTTTCGTCTAATGTCATTCAAACTCCTATAATACGTTTCCTATAAGTTTAAAAAGGCCGTTTCCTCTGCGTCATTCCCAAACCGGACTTTTTTTCTGGGCTTGGCAAAACAGACATAATATAAGTGAGTTGAGATAATGCAAAAGCTCTTATGACTTTAATTTTACCATACAGAGATATATTCCTCTGTGACCATACATGGAGTTGTGGTTTTACTTTTTTCTATCAGGGGCAGTAATGATGACGAATTATTGTGTTTACCGTGGCTTATTCTCACTCCCAATTGAACCACAGAACCATCATTCCATTTCAAATTTTTACCTTTACCAATTTTTAAATTTTGTCTTTTAATGTTTTCCATGGATATTATTTCCGTTTTATCATCATTAACTTTTAGACTTGAAAATGTTTCAAAATGTTGAAATACACGGATCACTTTTGTGAGGCTCTCTTTTGTCTGCCTTTTCACCATATATCTTTATCTCTTGGGAAGAAATTTTAGCCATTTAGCCACTAGAAATTTCAAAAGGTTCTTTTGTCCAGCTCTTGCAAACTGTTTCATTCAGTTTCATTTATAACCACCCATCCCCAACCCCACATATTGTCCCACTACTTTTCTCATTTACAAACCGTTGGGTGTGGAATCAACAACTTTCAAAATGACTGCCAAGATAGTGAGGGTTATTCCCGTTTGGATATTTTGAAAAGGCAGTATCAGACATTTATGTGTGATTAGTGTAAGGGAAGGTTGATTTGTCGAATGAATGCACGACAGTAATGTACAATATAAAATGGGCCTTCTGTACTTTGATCATCACCTAAAAATGTAAATGCACTGCCTTGAAGTTATTAGTTGTGGGCGGCGGTAGGTCCCGGTATAGAAATATTGTATCAGAAACTGACGTCGCTCGTAGGCTATGAATTAAATAGCAGCACTGGGTGGAGGCGCCTAGATCACCTACTGGGGCTAAAATAGGGCTTAGTGGAGTTTGCCAAGGTAGTGCATACATGTCCAAAACAACCGGTGTTATTTTTATGCCGTTTTTGTTCGATTTTTACACAAAGTTATACAAGAATATAAAATGACGCTTTTGGTTTAGTCGCATTGCATTTGTCCGGAAAGTCGCAAAAAAATAATATTTTGCTCACTGCCGTTCGCGTAAAATATGGCCAGAAAATGATAATTTGTCCCCTCAAATTGTGGTTTTAAAGGTGTGTAACTTTACAGTAAATACTTGTATGATCTCCTTTTACGCATAACTAGTTACTTCAGCGTATAACAAAACGCATGATATACAATATATATATATATATATATATATGTATATATATATATATGTATATATATATATATATATATATATATATATATATATATATATATATATATATATATATATATATATATATATATATATATATACACTTTTTGCAGGCTAATGAGCGGTGTTTCTGGTTAGGAAGAAATGATTCCAGGCAGGAAACCACGAGCCGTGAAGCAGCAAGTGGTTTCTTTGCGCAACTTCATTGAGTCCCAACCAGAAACACACGAATGATGGTTTGTATTCATCCCATAATGCTTCCATGGTACATTCTGTTCGAGTAGACAACTAATAATAGGTTTAAAGCAAAGAATAGGCCAGAAATATGTAGAAAAGCCTAACTACCCAACACTGCCATGCGCAGATGAACCGGTCTGCTTTTCCAGAAATGAAATGCAGTTTCATTTCGAATAGCACAGCAAATTGACAAGGGTACCAAACAGGCATTGCAGTGCATGGAGAGGAATAAGAAACAGAGGCAACTGAAAATACATGGACCAATGACTCCATTTGCAAACCAAACAGCGGCCTGACAGAAAAATGGCAATTTACTTCGAAATAGGCCTACGTAAAGCAGCAACATGTCGCACCTACGAGTCCAAGACCAATGTGACAGCCAAGGCAGTAAGGCGTTCCTTACCCTAGGAGTCTAAGACCAATGTGACAGCCAAGGCAGTAAGGCGTTCCTTACCCAAGGTGGTACTGTACTGTGTGAAACGGAACAGCAGACGTCTAGCCCTAACACAGACATTTATTACCCTAAATAGGCCCCACTATGGGTTAAAACAACAGAGCTAGTACCCAACGATTTTCATGGACTTCTAAATTGTGGTTGCACACTGGGTTTACCAACAGGTGGAGAGGCTTCCATATACCGGTGGTTGTGCATGTTTGCGTCGTAAATTGTTGTAACCCTTTTAACCCGACTGCTTCGGCCAACAGTGACTTGTCTGACTAAGAGGATTAGTTAAATATACACAAGCACTCATGTATGAAATGGAAATTAAACATTCTTAGATCACTTTCAATTTCAGTCAACTCCTTGTTCATGTGGTAAAATGTACGCACATGAATATATAATGTCATCAAGCTCAATTGTTTCCGCTGCATTTTGACTTTTTCATGTGTGTGTAGCAAATAAAAGGTACCGCCACCTCATCCGGGATCACTAACAGAACATTGTGTCACATATTGCTTACGTCCCCTCAGGGTTTATCGCACCAATTCTTGTAATTATGGGGTAGGGTTGATATATGACCCTATAAATTAGGAACTATTGAGTCTTTTGAATCTTTTTCAACATACGCATCAACAGAAAGAGGATACATTACTACAATTTTAAGCTATTAATTATTTGCACATAGCACACAGATTTTGCAAAACGGGCAATTAAAGTCAATCTTGTCTACCAAGTTAATGGATTTTTTACACCATTTTGACATATAACATGCTGCAAATTGTATACATCTGCAGTTTGTGCGCTGGTTTTAATCAATTTCAATTGCCTGTCTAAAGGTTAATGAAATAAAAACCACTTTTACGACAGCTCATAAGCGTAGATTTTTTTTTTATTTCATTGTTTAGATCTCAGGCCAAATGATTTAAAAGGGCCATTCCGCAGCTCGGGCGCGTATATAGCACGCCACAACCAGTCTTAAAAGATGCATTGTCACATAATCTTAAACTTTGGCATTGTTGTTGCCTTTAGCAAGCAAGGGATAGCAAAGCCTCCTGACCCAGCTTCTGGTAGGCTGACAAATAGAACCATATGCATTAATGTAGAATTAGGTACCCAAATTGAAAAACTCTTTTAAAGAATCAGGGACCTACCCCATCACCAACAGGCCAACTTCCTCAAGGTACATTTCCACTAATTTTGAGTACATTCTGCATGACTGTTTCGGAGAAGTCGACTTTTTTTAAATGGTGAATGGTGAACAAGGCTTTTCGACCTGGTATACCGGTTTAAATCTACGCAGACGAGTAATAGACGCCGGGTAATACCAATGTCTTATTTACATTGAAAACGGACTTGCACCTTGCTATTACAAAGGTTACCTCTGCCCCCCCCCCCCCATTTTGTTTAATTTGATACACCAGGGTCAATTAACCATTGAAGATCATTAAGTTTTATGAAGAAATGCTAACATTGTGGCAATGGGGTACACGTACAATTGTCTTCCTTCCCTCGAGATTTATTTTCTCGTGGCATAGTCTGAAACTGAAACTGGAAGAGGCCTTTCTAACAGAACATTCCTAGGGAGTCCTTGTTCTTAATTTGTTCACCAAGTGGTGCTGCAATTTTTCTTATGATTTCTTGTGCGTTTTCGTTACTTGTCACTTCTTTTCTTGTAGTGTCCTTCAGATTAGGCTGAAACTTTGTGGATATGTTCCTTGTGAAAGGGTCGAACAAAGATGTTCGCTAGGTAGCACTGCTGTGGATTCCTGATTTTTTTTTTTTTTTTTTTTTTTCATTCGGGTACTTACCTGCAAATGCACCTTTTCTATTGCTTACTATGCAAGACAATGGGCATTCTAATGCTTTCTAATGGTAATTCACATTTTGGACTTCCCTGAAGAAACAGTCTATCAGATTTACTTCAACCTTGGTGACAATTTACTTTGGGTGGGTCTCTGCCAAGTTTATTTAAATGGTCTCATTGAAGTGATTTCTGGAGTTTTTATGATTTTTTTGTAATGATTATAACTTAAATGATTTGGACAGATTTGTGCGGAACTTAGTAGGGATGTACTTTTTTTATAAGTGTCTACCTATTTTGTTCACATAGTCATGCTCCAATGATGTTTGGACCTTGACCTCATTCCCAAGGTCACAGGACGACTGACACAAATTTAACCGTTCACTTGATAACTTGAGATCGGTTTTGAGTTAGGACCTTGATGTTGCACATATTAATGTTTCTCCATGAAGGTCATGATTAGACAGTATGTAAGTGACCTTGACCTCGTTTCTGGGGTCACAATCCAATATACATGAATTTTTCTCTCTCTATAACTTGAGAACTACTTGACCTGGGACCTTGATGTTGCACATGTTGGTGTTCTTCTGAAAGGTGAAACTTACTCAGTACATGGGTGACCTTGATCCTAGCCCAAGTTCACAGAACTGCAAGTGTGATGAATGTCTCGGTCAGCTGAGCATCGGCTGTTCACACAGCCCTCTTGTTTGAAGAATTTACTCATTTGTTATTTTCTCGCTATAGTTAATACCAACTCACTAGAAAGTAACAGTGAATAGAGCCGACACATTCACAGTCACATTGAATATATTAACACAACATGACATTGTCAAAATGCTACCGAATTTCTGACATCCATACAACATGCCAATCCCTCCGTTCACTCGAATGGCCTTCACTGTCGCTTACCTTATATTCTATTGGTGCCAAGCTTACATTATCGATTGTTGTGCATACCTAAACATGTATGTCTCGCTTATTGCTGAATTGAGCATTTGTTTCCCCGGGATAAAATTGCAACAAAAGGGGGCGCGGGGGGGGGGGCATACATCGAGCATTTTTTTCTGACTCCGGCCCGATAGATGGCAACGGCGTGTAAGCCGCCATTTTGACTGAGCATCGACCTGATAGAACCTTGTGTTCTGCTTGACAGAAATGGACCCGTACCCATCGAACATTTATTCAAATATATTGGCTTTTTTCGACAGGTTTGCTTCTGTTCCGTTCCTTATACCACTGATTTGATTGACATAGTTATCTATTTTCAGACGGTTTCCGAACAAATGCCGTTGTTTACATTGAAATTCCCTCTTTGTTAAAAAAAGAAACGTGGTAGAGGTCTCTAACCACCAAACGCCATTTGGGACTTGTGGAGCTAGCCACACATTTGGCCACTGTACAAATTATTCTGATTAGCATGTAGCAGTAGACACTTTTACTTCTTTCTCCTCCCTTGTATATAGTCCATTAATATGATATTATTAATATGTTGTAAGCATAGTTTAAGATGCGAGGGTCACCATCACAAAGTATCTATAATTAATAACGTCGGTGGATCAGGCAGTAGCACCTGGTCGTTAGATCCCTTTAGCGGCCATTTTCTAAACCAGTCTAGAGGGGCGAGGCCTTAGTACCTTGAAGAGCTGAACGAAATTATCTGCCGTACAGCCTTTCTTTTTGTTACACACTTTTCCAAAAATCTTGTTTCCAAGATCTTTATATCATCATTAAACTAGTGTCGTATCCTGTGACAGAGACGTAGTGCGTACGGAGAGTGAGTGTTAGATTCTCGCGCCACCACACCAAATTTGAGCAGGCTTTGGCAACATGGCGTTTTGGGGGCCCCTGGAGGATAAATGTGACGGGAAGTTTCGATCTAGAAGGCCCTGACAAGCAACCTGGTGACTGCACAGTGTGCAGATATTAGTAAGATGAGACTCAACATGTGCAACAAATACTGCATACTTTGGGATGTTTATTTAAGTTACCCTCACACCTGTCAAGTTTTTTTCTATTCCGCAGAAACCCATTTCCAGCCCCTGACGCGTGTTTGCCAGGTCTATGTTCTATCGAGGTGTTAACGATGTAAATTGGTGGATCGGTATCATTTATTACATTCAATCGACAACGTTTTCTGAACAGCCATGATATATCGACATAATTTCCGTAAAGGCCAGCAAGTTTGAGACTTAGGTCCAAATAAAACTGCAAAAATTTCACGGGATGTATAAAAAAGGCATGTGCGCATGGGCAGTAGAGGGTGACGAAAAAAAAAAATTTCGTTTGCCAGATACTGAGTACTCTTTCTGACTGGATAATTTACTGTTCTGTTATATCCTATGTTCACATGTGTTTATGGTAAGAGCTCGCTGATATCATCATCATCATCATCATCATCATCATCATCATCATCATCATCATCATCATCATCATCATCATCATCATCATCATCATCATCATCACCATTATTATTATTGTTATTATTATTATTATTATTATTATTATTATTATTATTATTATTATTATTGTTGTTATTATTATTATTATTATTATTATTATTATTATTATTATTATTATCATTATTATTATTATGTGGTTGTTGTTATTGTTGTTGTTGTCGTCGTTGTTGTTTTAATTGTCCATATCATGTACGGCAGACGATCACCTGTATTGAATTTTGTCAACGCAGAATCTTGAATTTTGAATGGTGCATCAATGCACATGCGCATCAACAAGAGCTCCCTCAACAGTGACACGTCATTGTTTGGGATATCCCATATGTCGCCTACACCGGAGTTCCCATACACCCTCGTTGCATCCGATCCAGCATGTCCCTGCCAGTACCCCGAATAGAGTGTGGTAGCGGGATGCTAGCCAAAGTTGACAGTAATATAGATCTTCTTCCTTTGTTCAATTCTGCTTCGGTGCCCCAAGTGAAAGAGACCTTTCGGCGATCCTCCCGTGAATTACGTTTTAAGCAAATTCGTTCCAAATTCAAAATTGGTGACATATTATTGCTTTTATTGTGAAATATTGTCATTCATTAGAATATACCAAGCGAAATCTACTTTTGCTTCAGCGAATGTTTTTCTAGTATTATTGTACGTTTTATAATCCAAGACTGGTGCTGCGGACGAGTATGCCAGTACATTTGGTACAACGGAAAACCACAATCAGTAGAAAGCGTTTGGTTCATAATGTCTTCAAGAATAGAAATTTCATCAAAATAAATGACATTCTGGCCTTATATTGTAGTCTTCTCCACACTCGTCAAGCGTGGAGGGAATAAACTTTGAGTGGACTTCCTCCAAGTTTGTTCAAAGAGTCAAGACTCATGGTTCGATGAGTACTAATTTTCCTGAACATTACTGTTCATTTTGGGGAAAATCTTTTCTCCAAAACCACTGGTCCAACTCTTTTGCAATTGCACAGCGGCCTTTTTCCACTACACTACACCTTAATTATTTACCTTGGCTCAGCGGGTTTTTTTCTGTTTTTGTGAAGTTTTTAGAGGTTTTTTTGTCAATATTTACTTTTTTTGACCTACAAACTTGGTTCTCTTACAAAAAGGTCGAAATTATTGATTCGAAATACACCGAGATACTTCACTGTTTGGCAGTACTCTAAAATGCCACTTTTAAAAGGATTTTTGAAACCGCGAAATGTTCAGTCAGAGAAAAGAATACCGTGATTACTATGTGGACACCAGTGCACATATTTGTATTTGTAGGATTGCCTAAACCGTTGACCATATCCTCTAAAGCCTTGATTGAGTTGTACCTGGGGTACCTCTACCATATTTGTTAAAAGGTCCATCGTGTAACCCTTCCAAATTTGTTGAACGGCTCACGATCCAGCTTTATATATATATATATATATATATATTACTTTTTCTTTTTTTTTTTTTAATTTTAGGAAACATTTTTAAAAAGTACATTTCCCACTGAGCTATTATGATCATCTGCCGTCCGGCATCTGACCCTCTATAAGTCACATTCTTGACTTCTCCAAAACCTATCGACCAGATTAACTTCAAATCAGTGGGGATGTAGCTTTGGTAAAATTCTACGAAGTTTAGTGCAGTGTTTGCGTTCCAGCAATTTATTTTATTTGTTATGAATTATTTCTTAATTTTTGGCCAAATCCTTATAAATTTTTACCGAAACCGGCCACCCAGTTGCTCTGACATTGCATATAGCAATGTTTTATTCGGTATATGTATATATATATATATATATATATATATATATATATATATATATATATATATATATATATATATATATATATATATATATATATATATATATATATATATATATATATACATATATATGCACCGTAGATCGCACCCTATCCACGTGTGCCTCACTCAATAAATTATAGTTAATTGTATAGGAACACTTCTGGCGACCTTTAGAAAAATTGTGTACATATGGGCCGTGCTATACTGATGAACCGTATCCCATAGAGGAAGGTAATTTTTTGTTCACATATGAACCTGCAGGAATTTATATTCACAAAAACGCAGCAATATAATATACAGAATTATATATACTCTTATTACAAGTGATTTTCTTGTATAGCTCTATTCTGTCTTTCGTTGTAATGAAAAGTCAAAATCCAGGCATTGTTGAATCCAAATATAAAAAATCGTATTATCATTATAAATTTCACTCTGTAGGTATTTTTATTTTCATGAAAGTCAAAGAGGATAACTTAAAAAAAGCATTTGAATAAATCCCAAGGCACAAGTCTTTCACCCCATCGGAGTTATACCAATAGGTCTCATACATGTATATCTAACTCTAAGAAAAAAACATTTTGGTGTCGAACCCGATTGTCTGACAAGCATTAATTGCCTGCTCTTCAATGAAACTTTATTTAGATTGGCGTTTTGAATGCATGTTCACTCATGACAAAACGTCTATGAAATTAGTTTCCTCGAAAGGTAAGGACATCAATTTCTTCAAAACACTTTTTATTAACCGCTAGATAGGATTCATACTAGATCACACTTGAAGCGATTGTCTCTCTGCGGTACGTACAAGAAAGAAAGAAAGAAAGAAAGAAAGAAAGAAAGAAAGAAAGAAAGAAAAAAAACAAACAAACAAACAAACAAACAAACAAACAAACAAAACGTTTACCTGTGTATATTTCCCCAGCATGTCGCCAGTTGTTTTATGGTAATAATAATTAATGTTACACAAGATTCATTTTTCAAAAGGAGGTAATATAACATGACACTCGGTATTTAAAGCATATACAATGGTTGGATTGATATTTTCAGCCACCTGTATCTTATTTTTCTGCGGATTACTTAACTTAAACGTCCAATGAATTTTAAAAGAGTCTCAGTGATAAAGAAAATCGACTTTGGAAATAACATATGGGATGTCTGTAGAGAAGGTTAGGTGCAAGTACATGCACAGATGAGAAAAGCTGTATTCATAGCGGATTTCAAAGTGAAGGAAATAGCTTTTTTCACGCCAGTCTGACTTTGATTAAATAAAAATAAAAGCTGCTTACAAATCAGGTGTAATTGACAAAGCAAAGAAACAATATAGGACGTAAGTGCTTTCCAGAGAAAGCACGAAGAGCCAGCATGCGTTTCTTTTTTACATCTGTCTGGAACACCAAGCGGTTTATTGTGCGCGTTTTCAGACACTCTGATGGTAGCCCCCAGGAACTGTCGTTTCCTTTACATTCAAACTGAATGAAAAGGCGTCTGTCAGATAGCGGTGAGCGGGTTTAGATATATTTTGCAACTCACACCGACCCACCACGTGAATGTGTCCATTATCACCTCATTGCCCTCTATTACAATCTGCTGCCAAGCTCTTGTTGAAAAAAAAATACATTTTTATTTTCTGGACAGCTTTAGCGAAAGGAATGATTATACAATGACAATTAAGGCAGCTTTGACTGTCTAGTTTGAGCAAAACCAGACAGAAGAAGGAAGTCCAGATACGAATAAATTAAACCTCTGCAGAATGCGTCCAATACACCCAGGGCGTACCATGAATGGCATATTACTCTTTATCGCAAGAAGAAGCAGTCAACATGTAGGACATCACACTCCTGCTGGTAAAATTAATGTGGAAAAAGTTGCATACTGAAATTACCGGCGTTATGTCCCGCAGGGTCAATATCAGGCTGAGGTGGTGCACACAGCTACTTTCGCTTCCCTGCGTGTACGTATGGTCATAAGATAATAGCTGAGCCTGATAAAGTAGTGACAAAATGTTAATTTCAGTGGAATAAGTCATCTGCAGGTGGCACCACCGGTAACTTCCCAAATGGTATCAACCTGTTGCAGGTGGAGACACCTGGTGGGATAAACAGAACTTACTTCACCCATTAGTTGGAAATGTTATGTTACCATGGAATGCATTTCAGCCACGTACAGTAGGCCTATATGACCGCTAATTCTCCGTAAGCACTGGTTAACCAGTGGTTTGGGGTTTTTTTTTCAACATACTTAGAAGTCATTTTTTTTTTATTTTATGAAAGAGCTGGTCGTTGACACACAATTATGCTTAAAGCCTACAGCTCAAGTGTACTGGCATCATGAATCGGGGCCTTTGAATCAGTTTTATTAATTTATCAGACCAAAGAAAGTCATAGATGAATGGTTCTACTGGGGTACCTGTCGACTACCATAAAACCGTTCTAGTAAAACTCCAGTTCCAGGTATTCGAGAAGTAGTTAAGATAATACCATTTGTAAGCCAAAATGGTTTATTGCCTTTGTTCATCGTGCGTTAAGAGTCTCCCTGTCACTGCAATTTGAGGGTTGACAGCTTTGTTCTACAAAAGACAAACCTGACAAATTCTAATGCAACTGTCAAACTGAATTCATTGCGGAACTGCACAGAGAGTACGTGTCCTGTGCCATTATAATAAATGAAAAACATTCACAGAAATAGGCCACTGCATGAACTCTCCCAGAATTACTGTTTAACGACACGAGATACACTAAAACTATTTCCGACTTTAGTCACTTTAATTTCCAACAGTATTTTATGTACTGCACCGAAACCATATGTGTGTGTGTGTGTGTGTGTGTGTGTGTGTGTGTGTGTGTGTTTGTCATGATCCAAGATGATTTATGCATTGTGATCGGAGTTTTATCGCTTTAATTGTTAATTGTTAGATAAACATTGACTAGTATGTTGAAAATGGACGATGATAAAACATCGAAATAAGTCATTGCATGCTTTCCATAAATTGATAAAAATTTGTGCATTCTGTACCTAACATATCTACGGAAAAATGTATCCTATTTTTTTTTTATCCCGATTACTTTTGTCACCACAAGACCCCTAAGTTTGACATGTCACTTTTTCCTTTGATCTTTCCCCTGTTCAATATCTTTGGTCCGTAGAAAAAAAACGGGGCAAACAAGTGTAAATCACTGGAGAGCTTTAAAATTTATTTAAGACATTTACAAACGTAGTCCTTTATATTCCATTCCTCTTCACTGAGCTGTTCCCTGGGAATTATCATGTGAAGTAACCTCTCTTGTCCGGTTTCTTCAAAGAGAGAAATTGAGCTTCAAAGGGTTTTGAAGACAATAAATTGACTGTGGAGCTTTATAGCTTGGCCGAATTAGGTTAAGTCTTATTGTACTTGAAGCATTACATGAGTCTGAACATTCTCACAGATTGTCTCTCAAACGATCATATTCAAAGGAGTTTTATGGCCTTTGAAGTAGCGATATCATAGTCTTATCAGCATCAGAAACCACTTGGACTATTGGTTTTGCCCTCTGACGTCATGTGGGGTGAAATCTTCGCACTGCCCAGGACTTAATCCGTGGCAACCTGGCCGTCAGTGCACATGTGCACAAAATGGGGAGTACAAACTGCCCCAGTAACGAACAATCAACTGGAGTGTACAATCAGCAAAATGAAAAACTTTGCAGGATTGTGTGAATTGTAGGACTTGGCGATGTTAAACTACATGTAGCTGGAGGCGTCCAAATTCCGTGATCGTGGACGGGATCACGTACAGTATCGGTAAAATAAAACGGAAACACACATTTTGTAAAATAAAACCTTCCGACCCTGTTTTCACAAGTTACCATACCCGAATCCACTTTAAAAAAAAAAAAATTCTCAAAAAGCGGAGAAAAACAAGCCAGCAGAACTTCAATTTACGCAAGACATTACTATGCGTGCGTAAGGCGGGCCATGAATAAACAACCGTTACGGTAGTCAACAAACAGCTTGA
The DNA here is from genome assembly GCA_964020975.1 of Hermodice carunculata. Classification (NCBI taxonomy): domain Eukaryota; kingdom Metazoa; phylum Annelida; class Polychaeta; order Eunicida; family Amphinomidae; genus Hermodice; species Hermodice carunculata. The sequence goes on from OZ026621.1 coordinate 19,132,356, forward strand.
GACTGCGTGCCAAGCATTTTGAGATTTTATACGATCGTGTGCAATTTTGGGTACATTTGATCATGCTCAGCCCACTTCCTTCTTTTCATCCATGAACATTAACAGTACTGAAAACATGTGGCCGCGATTCACTTTGATATCAAATTCAAATGTTACTTTAGCCTTTAGGCTAGCGGCAAATGCTTCAAAAGTGCCCTAAAAATAGGTGCAACCCCAACCAAAGGTATAACAAAACACAACCTATATCAAAATGTGCGCACATGTCTCCTCTTTACAGAAAAATAGGTTGTGGAGTCCGAAAAGCGTTTTTTGATATGTTTGCACACCCGTTTCTATGGCAACCTCTATTTTTTGTGGAAAATGACTACTTTTCACTAATTTTTTAATATCTGCCTTAATTTTGAAGATAAGCACTCCAAATTTCATCAGAAGGTAGCTCTAACCTTACTCGTTCAACAGGCATGACGCTTTCAAAAAATTCTTTGAATAACATCATTATTATTATAATTATATGCAAAATTTTGTCATCTATTCGGCAATATAAATGCCTCTCTTAGTTGATGTTGTTTACTGCAGTTGCCAAATTACCAAAAATAGGGGTAATTGTTAAATGATGAAGGTAATATATTCCCAGGGATATACTGATACCAAATTTACTGGAGTATATGAAGTGGACACCATTACATGTATGCAAATTAGGCTTCAAATGTAGGGGCTTTTGAAGCCATTCTAGAGATGTATATCACTCATTATGTGCTGTACCAATGCAAAAAGGTAAATTTCCTTGAAAAATGCTTCAAAACATATAGAACATAGAATCCCAATCGTCTTATCAATATTTTTCGTTCACAGCTTTACTGAAATTTAATGGGTCCGCCACGGGGGGGGGGGGCATTATGTTTATGGGTTGTCTGGTCTGGCTGGCTTGTGCAAAAGTGCTTTCTCCAGAACACATTGTTGGAATTTGAGCAAATTTAGCATATATATTACCGAAAAAAATATGAAGTGAAGACAATTTAGAACCTCTATCATTAAATTTATGCAAATGAGGTCATCGTCAAATTAGGATTTTATAATTTATGTGTTTTGTTGTAGAGGCACCAGAAGGAACAAATCTGGGCACATTTCTTTGACTTCCAGAGTCCATGTCGGATTCTAATTCTGCTATGTGATTGCCTCATTATCAGTGTTATTGAGAATGACTGTTCATATTGTCAAAATGTGTTGCATGATTGATAATATACACATGGTGAACTGGATTATTTTCTAAAATAAAGCTTGAACCTGGTAAGAACACCTACGTTTTAATGTATTTGCAGGTTAGATAATTTTGTACCGTGAACCTAAAATCATGAACCTGGAACCGCCATCCAAGAAGCCACCCCCAGCCAAGCTAAATCCCAATACCTGTGTTTTATGTAGCAAAGCTCTCAACACAGGAAAAGGGACTGATTACAAGACTACTTTGGACAAGCTACGATATACGCTTGCCTCCACCACAGACCGATCAGCTGCTCAACTACCGCCTACTGAGGATGTATTTGAGCAACACGCGAAAAGGGCACAATATCAATGTGCCATCTGGTGCCATAATGGCATTGATCAATTACATACAGCTCTTAAAACACTATCATTTCGAGACATAACAAAAATTAATGAATATTTGGGTATTACTGATTCAGAACACACATTTCCGCAATTTTTTTGCAAAATTGTGTACGCTGACATAACAACTATTCGGAAACCAGATTCTAATAAAATAAAATTAAATCAAATGTTTTGCAGCATTCCTTTCAAACACAAAATTATTGATTCACTAAACATTCAGTCCCTTTAAAATTGAAATTTGTTCGTAACATGATTCCCAAGGAGTGCAAAATAAAAGACCCCCCCCATCATTTCCTATAGATATGGCAACAATATTGGACAAAGTATCATGAATTGCAAGCAATTTCTGGCTTCAAGTACTCTTGAAGATATCGCAGCGAATCAAAATTGTGACTGTATGTCTAACAGTAAATATTCTGATTTTGTTGATGCATATCACAAACATGTATTTACAGGTAATTTGGATATCATACAAAATTCAAGTTTAAAAGAAATTATGAAAAAAGGTACAAAATTTTGGATATGTCCCAAGTTGAACATTGACAGAATTTTTCAGGATACATGTGATGCATTTGATTCCTACTGTATGAAATGGGCAAAGAAAAGAAAAATAGAATTTCAAAAATTTAAAGGATGGTTATCAAACTTGCAAAAAGTCTCTAGAAAAAGAATTTATTGTTACAAATCCCACATTAAAAATTTCAATACGGTTGATCTAAAACAACCTGAAGTTTCAAAAGCAGTCAGAGATCTACAATAAAGTTTTGTAGTCACTAACATAGATAAGGCAGGGAACTATCTTGGGATCATCTGCAAAAAATATTATCTGGATGTTTTGAAAAAAGAACTTGGTATGAACAATATTTCAGACATAAGAGGAAATGACGTATATAAATTACACCACAAATCCACTGATTATTTGCTAGATACACATAAAGATGAGATGAAAAGGAATTTTAATATCAATATTTCTGAAGAGGACTCCTCTATTGCACGTTTGTTCTGGATACCCAAATTACATAAAAACCCTTTTAAATCTAAATTCATAGCCGGTGCTGCAAAATGTACAAGAAAACGATTATCAAAAGAAGGAACATTGTGTTTGACTGCAATTAGGAATCATTTTCGTAAATACTGTAATGCAATTTCTAGAAACAGTGAATTAAATTGTTTTGGGGGTATTAGTAATTCTTCCGAGTTTGTATCTAAATCAAAGATGTAAAAGCAACAAATATCAAATGTTTTGATTTTTCTATACTGCACACAAATCTACCCATAGATGAAGTCAAAAGTTCACTTTCAGAATTAATAAGCAAAATGTTTAACCATAATGGTGGGCCATACATTAGTATTAATTCATATACAAAGAAAACATAACACAACAAATATTCAAAAAGCAACATTAAATCGTACACTGTTGAAACTTTGATAGATGCTATAAAATTTCTTTTGGAGAATACTTTTGTTCAATGCGGACCATTGGTTTTTCAACAAATAAAATGCATTGCAATGGGTAGCAACTGCTCCCCTTTACTGGCAGATTTGTATTTAACCTGGCTTGAATTTAAGTATATGGATAAAGTGATGAAAAATGACTTTCAAATGGCTACAAAATTATCAAACAACGCAAGATATATTGATGACATTGCTTGCGTAAATGTACAAAATTTCAGTAAAATTGCTAAAGAAATTTACCCAAAAGATATCCCTATGGAGGGTAACAATTCAGATGGTTTCAGAGACATGTTTTTGGACTTGGATATTCAGGTCACTAATGATAGGTTTTGTATTAAAGTCTATCACAAAACCGATGAGTTTAACTTTGAAGTAGATAATTATCCTTTCCCAGACAGTATTATTTCGGATACTATCGGATATAATACGTTTTTCTCACAGACTTTGGGATTTGGTCGTATTTGTTCTAAATTTCAGGACTTTGCATCTAAAACCAAATTTTTATTTATAATAAACTCGAGTCAGGAGTATTCAAAGATGTACTTTTGATCAAATATTTCTACAAATTTTGCTGTAAATATCCCGAGATGGTTAGAAAGTTTGGCTTCAATAATTTTAGAGATTTTAGACTTGCCTTTTTTTCGACTTAATTTTATCTTTTGGCATCATTCTGTTTTCATGTTCACCTTTAAGACATTTTAGGCTAGCTTGCTTTCTCTTAGGTTAAACCCCCAGGGGCTATCGGTAGCGAGTAGTGGCATATGCCAGTTACAAGCTTGCCTAATTGTACCTGATATCTGTTTAATATTTTCATTGCATTCTCTTGACGGAAATACAAATGACTATCGGTAGCAAGCAGCGGCCTACGACAGTTACATGTTTGCTTAATTGTACTTATAATCCTGTTAAGAAAAATTGTTTTGATAACATGTTTTTGGCATAAATGCTAATGACTATCATTCTTTTCTGACATGCCTAAATGCACATTTACTCAATATTTAAAAAATACTCAAAAGTGACAGTATTTTTTCAAATATCACAAACCTGACACATTACGTTGATACATTGACTCAGGTTTGGCAATGAAATAGAGCTCAATTGTTTGAGGAGTAGGTGTCAGCATGGAGTTTGTTTTACATTTCTGGTGCAGGATGAACATTGTTGCAGTCATTTTGAGGATTTCCCTTGGTTTATACAGGTGGTCCAGCTGCAGCTGTTTATTTTACAATCACTGGGACTGAATATAATGCCCCAGCTTGTTTCCACTTCAGTTTAACACTGCCAGATGTTTTAACTAGAATAAGCTGTCCAGCTAAAAAGGGTACATATCGGTTCAGGGGTAAGTCAAATTGTTCTTAACTGAACCTGTACTATACAAATTTGGTAATTATAATTTGTTTGCCAGGTATTCTTCTTTCAAAATGAAGGTCTGCATTTATAAGCAAAACTTCACGTATTTAGCTAATTCATCATTTGCCACGCTCATATTTATTCATTATTATGTGGGTTGTCTTTGCTGAATATTTAGCTTAGACAAGGAGCCGCTACTCATAGACATGTACGGGTAAAAGGCTGCGAAACATGTTGAGTAGTTACCCGCCGAAGACCCTTTAATTTATTTCGGCTAATACAGCCTATTTCAAAATTTTACAGAGGGACGTGTGCAATTTGGACAATAGTACTTCTATATGTATATAGGTTAGACAGGGACAGGTTAGCTTATGGAAAGTAAAGAGGTCGGATTGCGGAATAGGGTAAAGACTACTAGGAAGTGGTTTTGGACAAAAAGACACCAATACAACAGTCACATTCCTAACCCTAAAGTGTGGGATCCCAATGGTAACGGCTGGGAAGTGTCTTATGATGGCTACCTCAAGCCTTTGATGTATACCAATGAGCTAGCCCCACAGGAAGTCCGCAACCTGACTCATATGTATTACACCGATATTGAGTGTACTGTCGCAAGAAAGTGCTATTGCCTCCAGATATGACTTAAATGTACAGAATTATGTGCATGCTTTAGACATGAGTGTGCAAATGACACTTTTGACACTGAAGCAGACAGTGATGATGAGGAAGATGATGATTGAATCTTGGCGTAGAATTTCCAAACTGTGACCATCATTGATCAGCCCTCTGTATTTGGTGTGTACATGTACTTATACTGTTTTCCTTTACTAAAAGGCGTCTCGAATTATAGTTTGATGCCACAGATACATAAGTTATGTTGCAGGACTCGATGGGATGGTTCACTGTAAATTACGTGTAGGTGTGAATACATGGTACAAAGTAGTATCTTACTTTATCAGTTGTATTGGCAATTGTTATGACGGTTCCCTAAGCGAAGATGACATATGATAGCCATATTAGCATATTAATTAATATGCATATGGTATACTCATATAAACATGATAAATAAAACTTGCATGAGTACTGTTCCTAATCATTTTGCCTTTTTTTAATAAACGAAACTATATATTAGTAAATATAAAATGTTATCCGTCGCACATATACTTAATTTCGATGGAAATTTCATATATTTGCATAAATTAACATATGATAATTAGGTACTTTGAACAAACTCCGTATTTTGTGACTATATTAGAGCAATTGAGCACATTATGGTGTTTATTTAGCCTTTCCACAAGCAGTATCACCAAAGTTATTATGTTTAAGGACAAATTTTAGTTGTCTCAGAAATGGCATATAGGTTGTCATGGAAACGGGTAGAAATATATATGATAAAACGCTTTTCAGATTCCACAACCTATTTTTTCATAAAGAGGACATATATACCTATAAGAAAATATAGGCTGTAACTTGTTATACCACGGGTTGGGGTATGACCCCCGAAGGGCCCTCTGTGCCGCAGGTCTACTTGTGCGACTGTCTCACAATGTATTGCGTCATGTTCAAAATGGCGCTTACCAACACGTGCGTGTTTTGCAAGCTGGGGTATTGTATCGCATTTTGGATTTGTAACTGACGCTGATATCAGCGCCAGACACAACCGACCGGGCAGATAAAAGTTAAGATTGTAGTCCTGTTTTCAGACTACTTTAACGACCCTTTGTCGAGGTAACTCGGAGAACCGGCACCTGGAATCTAGCGAAATATTACGACAATGATCACCGAACAATGCTGTGTTTGAATTGACTTTACTGTATAATACTAGGCCAAATAACGGCACACGTTGGCTAGCTCTTCTTCTTCTTCTTCTTCTTCTTCTTCTTCTTCTTCTTCTTCTTCTTCTTCTTCTTCTTCTTCTTCTTCTTCTTCTTCTTCTTCTTCTTCTTCCCCTTCTTCTTCCTCTTCTTCTTCTTCTTCTCCTCCCGCTCCCCCCTTCCCCTTCTTCTTCTTCTTCTTCTTTTTCTTCTTCTTTTTCTTCTTCTTCTTCTTCTTCTTCTTCTTCTTCTTCTTCTTCTTCTTCTTCTTTTTGGTTTGTTTTGTTTTTGTCAAACGGATAGTCGTTTGTTGGTACGGCATAATTGTCTGCTCTTCTCTCGCAATTTCGTCAAATAATGTGAAGAATAAGTTCAGATTGCCATTATCATCATGATGCTCATTATCATTGCTGATGTTCTTCTGCCTTGTCATGTTTAGCACTAATGCAGGTCTGTGGGCTATCGCACGTTGGTTGAGAGTTTCCCACTGGAGAATGTTGGTCTGCGACACATGGCGAATGAAAATATCGTATGCAGACGTAGCTCCTCATAACAGTTCTTAGACTGCCGTCTATGTTCGCATTTATTCTTTGCCTCGCAAAGAAAAAAATGTTTAAAATTTGCCTGCGACAAAATTTCAGTCGAAGTTAATCGAAGTTATATCGTGTATTGTCACACCCATATCGTACATGGTCGTTCCGATTTTTACGGGATTGTAGGTCTTGGTTATGGGAGAATTACCGAGTGCTAAAATATAGCAGCTTGTCGAGGCTATATGGGGCATTTCAGATTCCCCCCTTGCCGTGGGCCGAATTCACCAGTGGGTCACAGGCACAATGGGAGAATAACCGAATGCTAAAATAGCGCAGCCTGTCGAGACTATATCGCGGATTTCACACTCGCCTCTTGTCATGGGCTAAGTTCGCCAGTGGGACACAGGCATATTATACATGTAGGTTGCGTTTGTGGGGTCCGCAACCGTTTCGCGCCAGTGACCACGATCAGGGGGAAAGTCGCGCTTTTGCTTGCCACGGAGGCTAATTTTCAATGCATCAAAATCATCATTTTAAATTGTATTATATGTGTAAAATCACTGGATATTATTTCTGAGACATTTGAACCTAAACTTAATAGGAAGTTAGACCCAACCAATCAATTGGATCTTCTTGTATGAATAGGGAACCAGAAAGACCCATGTGGTATTTAATATTCGAATATATTTTTTATCATTTTCATATATTTATTTGTGTGTGTGTGTGTGTTCAAGACTGAAATTTGGCCAGTCGACATACACGATATACATCTGTCAAAATCAGCATAAATCCGAAAATTAAATGTCAAGGATGTTTTGCTGTATCTCACACCGTAAAGCCAATCGCTGCTTAGTTAAGAACATTAACTAGTTCCAAGAAAAACATCTCAATACACTGGTATTTAAGGGAATAAAACATTAAAATGCCACTCAACAGTGTGGCACGGACGTGGCATATCTCAAGAAAGCAAAGAGAATGACCTCCAAGATTTGTCTGTGGCTACTGCTTCTCAGTGTTTGACCTCTTCCTCCTCTAACCACTCAACTGTGCCAGGTCGAATGTTGTTTTACTTTATTTATTTATTTATTTATTTATTTATTTATTTATTTATTTATTTATTTATTTATTTATTTATTTATTTATTTATTTATTTATTTATGTATTTATTTATTTATTTATTTATTTATTTATTTATTTGTCTGTCTGTTTGTTTATTTATTTATTTATTTACTTACTTATTATTATTTATTTATTTATTTATTTGTCTGTTTGTTTGTTTATTTATTTATTTATTTACCTCCTTATTATTATTATTTATTTATTTATTTATTTATTTATTCATTTATTCGTTCGTTTCTTTATTTATTTATTTGCTTGTTTTTTGTTCGTTTGTTTGCTTGTTTGTTTGATTGATTATTTATTTATTTATTTATTTTATGTCTGTCCGTTTATTTCCTTTCATATTTACAGAAAACACAATGAGTGACAATTGTATATAAGACCTGTGATGATAACATGCCCCATGTCAAAAGCTTTTCTTGCCCCTTGTTGGCCAGCATGCACCAAATCAGTGCCAAGAAAAGCTGTTGACTTAGTTTTATTGCACTGAGTAAAGAGTTAATATGTCCACACTGCATGCATGTACAAAGGGCGAACTCAACAAGTGACTACACTATTCAAATTTCCTCCACAGGTTCCCAGGCTGCTAGTGGCAACTTCCAAAGGTACAATAAACCATTCACAAGACAGCTGCTCTTCTGTCTTGTTCAAATTTATAAGCATTTACGTGCAGTACTATCATTTAACTCTTCCTCGTCCATTGTCATAATGTCATGCCTTAAACTTCTTCCCGGCTCTCTTCATATTGCTTGCAAAGCATAATGAGGTGTATGTTTCTTTTCCCACTTTCTCTGGAATGCAGACTATATGGATATTGTTCTGTTCGTCAGATAGCTCTCCGCATTATTTTTTTACAAATAAGAATTACACTACATATATATATACTTGTTGGACCGATCTAAATTCCCAGCGATAAAAAAGTCATACATTTTAAAGAAATTTTCTTATACACTCACTGACACTGGCAACATAACGGTTGAATTAACACCCATCCACCATTTTTTTCCTTTGTTCAACGGACCAGTTCAAGAAAGCTAAGTAATCAGATGTAAGGGAGCCTTGGTTTGCACTTCAAAGGCAGGGGTGCCAGCATCACATTAAAATCGTTGTTTCAAATCAAGTCCTTGCCACCTCGCTTTATAGTTTTCAGACTGATACCGAAGTAAATTTACCCCCACATACACTCTGTTATATTCCAGGTGGCTCCAACAGGTATAACGTTCAAGTTTACGTTCTCGTCTGCAAGGCATTTCAATGTTCCTTTTCTATGCGCTCACCATGCTTCCCATAGAAACCAAAGTGGTTTTCTTCATGTTCAGTGCTTCATCGATGTTAACAACTGTGCATCACATACACTCGTGACACTGGCTACACAAATGGGCAACGGCTACGTTCTCAGTGTTTTAGTTGCGCAGGCCTACAACTAGCTTGGTCCTAGCTATTCGCTCGTTAACTATAGGCTAAGAAACATAAATATGAATAGAATCTGCGCTGCTGCTAACAAATGAAACAGATCTTTGAGCAAAGCATTTCAGTCCTTTCAGCCAAAGTAATTGTATATGTTTCAAAAAAAAACTCAGACAAAGCCGTGTACGAATCTGATGTGGCTGACAGTCAGGGGGAAGCCACCAGACACAACTGTGTATGAATCTGACTGAACTTTGGTGTAAGCATCTCAGTCTTTTCAGCCAAAGTAATTGTAAATGTTTCCAAAAACAACCATAGACACAACTGTATGTGAATCTGATGCGTCTTACACTCAGGGGGGAAGCCACCAGACACAAACTGTGTACCAATCTGATGCGGTTCACACTCCGGGGGAAGCCACCAGGCACAATTGTATATGAATCTGACGCAGCCGACACTCGGGGGAAGTCACCAGACACAACCGTGTATGATTCTGATGCGGCTGACACTTAGAGGGAAGCCACCAGATACAACTGTATATGAATCTGATGCGGCTGACACTCAGGTGGAAGCCGCCAGATACAACTGTATATGAATCTGACTGAACTTTGATGAAAGCATGTTAGTCTTTTCAGACTAAGTAATTGCTTGTGTTTCCAAATACAACCCCAGACACTATTGCATGTGAATCTGATGCGACTGACACTCAGGAGGAAGCCACCAGACACAACCGTGTGTGAATCTGATGCCGTTGACACTCAGGAGGAAACCACCAGACACAACCATGCATGAATCTGATGCCGCTGACACTAAGGGGGAAGGAACCAAACATAACTGTATATGAATCTGATGCGGCTGACACTCAAGGGGAAGCCACCAGACATAACTGTGTATGAATCTGATGTGCCTGGCACTCTGGGGGAAGCCACCCAATACAACTCTATATGAAGCTGACTGAACTTTGATAAAAGCATTCTAGTCCCTTCAGCCAAAGTAATTGTATGTGATTCCAAAAACCCTAGACACTACAGTATGTGAATCTCACGCGGCTGACATTCAGGGTGAAGCCACCAGGCACAACCGTGTATGAATCTTATACAGCTGACACTCAGGGGGAAGCCACCAGATACAACTCAACAAGCATATTCAGTAAAGCTGCATTGAGGACGATGAAAAAATCTATGTATGCGATTCTGAAAGAATACAACAGTGATGTGAGGAGCTTCATTTCTGTTCTGAAGAGCGCTGGTCCTCGTTGTGGAGACCGCCGCTTACCTTTGGGCTTGGGCAGAAGGTGAAATGAAGCAGTTGATATGGATGCATGTGGTGCATGCTGACTTTTCTTGTACATCATTCCACTGGATACTAGGCCCATGACCAGCCTACTACTTGGCTTTGGCACAAACCTTCCACACAGTCTTGTCAAGCACCCCTGCCACTTTGCATAAGACCCATGATTCCTCTCAAGAAAAACCTGATCGACCGTCTCCATTTGTGATACAGCCATTCAATCCAGTTGGTATAATCATTAGTACAAAGTGGTGAATGTTGAGATCCACAGCAGACCAGAAAGGTCAATTCCTCATACATGATGAAATAGTAACTTGCATCACTTGGTACATCATTTCGTTAATAGGATAAAATGAGTCTCAAGTTCATGACCTAGATTCCTTTATACTCTGAGGGAGCCAGATTTACCTGACAATTTTATTTTCTTTAGTAGTTGAGAAAATGACATGATTGTCAATCAAACCACGTGTTTTTTAAATTTTGAAAGGCATTCGTATCAAATGTTGACATATCGTCCTTTCCTCGCACTTCTGGGAACAATGTTCAACTGCAGTACCCGTGAAATTTTGTATTCCCCAACCACATTCACAACTGCAATGTACTCCTCATGCTGAACATTAATCTATGGCACAACAGGCCCCAAGACTTACAGTTTCACGGTATGCAAGCAGGTCGGACATTTGTTGTGTAAATGCAAGCAGGTCGGACATTTGTTGTGTAAATGATGGGAAACCGTACTCAATGACTTCACAAAAAGTATGCACAATAAGAACTGCTATGCATGTATACAGAGAGTTTGCACCGTTGTGTTGACAGAGTGACTTAAACGATTTACTGGCCTGCATATTGTCCACAGATTTGTGAAAACAGAGGAAGCTGAGCCCCAAAATAACAACTATTCTAATCCCAAAAGGAACACATCTGTTTTTCACTCCAGGCCCCCCCCCCCCAACAGACGCATGTGACTACCCTCGTACATTCTGTGCCGAAGCAGTCCACAATTGAAAGCCAAGACTATGAGATTCCAATTTGCATCGCTCGATCTACACATCCTGTAGCAACACAGAGAATAACAATGGGGATTTTATAACCTCTAAGAGACAGATGTATCGATCGATCTGTAACAATATGAGGAAAAGTGGTGTCAAAACGTTGACAATGTATATTGTGCAGCAGCCTTTTCCACATGCTCAGGCCTCTTGTGCATGGATATGAAACTAGCCAGGAAGATCGGGACCTGCCCTAGGTCCAAGACGCCCACAGCTTGCAAATGTACGCTTTTCTGCTAAATGCCCCTGATCACACAAACGAAATCCATGATAAAAATTTGTGAAACCAGCCTACCTCAATGAGTTGTGCTACTGTTACTAAAACCCCAAAAGCACATCTTTACACAGTTAAAGATATCCCTCCCTTGAAAAACCCTTCAAATCCTAATTACGGTAATCTCAGTTTGTACACTTGTATGTGTCAATGGCCAATCAAAAGCTCTGATATCGACTAAAAGCATGTGATACGCCATTCAAAGTTTAGTTTTGATCACGCAAGGTCCTTTGTGAAATTATGGGTGGTTAAATTTTTAATGCATATTAGTGGAACGAAGCTTAATTTGTACACTCATAACTACACACATACATGTACAGGGTCACCTGCAATTTAAGACCATTGCGCTGGAGACCATCTGGTTTTTGTGACTGCATTTCTGATAGCACTGCACTCTAGATTCTTTATATACCTTTCATTTTAGACCACTTGTTATGTGTGGCCATTTTAGCTGGCGGAAGAGGTGGGCCTAAAGCTTAGCAGATACCACTGTATTTGAAAACACTAGTTCTTTGGGGTTTTTCTGTCTTGCTTCTCTCTTTATCGCGCGAGGTTTTTTTTTGGGGGGGGTGTTTTTTTTTATTTAATAAGGCCAATATTTTGTTCATCAATTTTTTCTCTCAAAATGTAATAAACAAAGACTACAAATACCCATGCAGGAAATTATTTCATGCGGAGTAAAATGTTAAAAAAAACAAACAAACAAACAAACAAACAAAGAAACTAGTATTAAAATCTTCCATATCTTCAAAATTAAAATGGAGACACCACTCCATTTTTATCTATATGTTATTGATCACTGTACAGCTAATGGGCAGCGAACAACAGTTTTGGCCTTTTAAACGCCACTGCAAGCAATTGCGGGCTTTTCAATTGTATAACGATAATATCTTCAAAACCACTCTATATTATGCAAGTCTATGCGCATTCCCCGTCTACACCTATGTATCTGCCTGTCTGTTCTTGTCTCTCTGTCTATCTATCCATGTATACATGTATATATATATATATATATATATTATCTTAGCAAGAGACATGATTAATCCATATACCAATTTTATTAATTCCGGTTCACGTTCCACATGAGCGGGATATACATTATTATATCAAAACAGCCGTTACCTTCCCACTATTACTCTTTTATAGTATTATATGTATACAGACAGAGAGAGGGTCCTACTTTTATCTATTTATTTGCGAGCCGCAACCTGATTGCCCACTCTGAGAATTTATTATCGTTTCCGGTTTTTATAATTTGTTCTGGTTTTAATTGAATTTCACTGGTGTGTAGCCTTAATGCATTGCTACGAGTCCGCAAAATTCCTAGTGCTAGGCCAACGTTTTCCCAAGAGTAGATAGAACCATTTGTTTTACATGCATTCGAAGCATGCCAATTAATAAGTGACCATTACTTATCAAGATCAAGCCTATAATATTATTAATCATTCTCCATGGCCCAGATGTTGGCGTATACTTTCATATCCAATTTGTTGGGGGGGGGGGGGAGGGGGGAACTAAAGACTCTGAGTAGGCCACCGTGCACAGTCCATTGGTGGGAATTGTTTCTATTTGATTCCACGGTTATGAATCAAACCCGGGCCCCAGAGGTGAAAGGCTCGCGTGTCGCGGCTCCGTCAACCGTGCATCTGGAGAGCAAGTTTTATCCACCCTACACGGCATCTTTACAACTGGTAACCTTTAAGTTTTAATTGGAACACCTGATACTGTTTTGTCTTATTTGTGAAGACTGTGATAGACTGACAATGGTGTTTTATTCTATCTCTGAGTGTAAATTATCATTTTCTAGAGGGAAATTCACAGAAGTTCCAAGTTATTTACTCTCAATTCCAGGAAGTGTTCTTGATTTATCAGGCATTATGGTGATTGCGTTGACCATTGGGGGGGGGGGTAGATCGGAAGGGGGCGTGCCCCCCTTCGGATGCGAGAAATTTTTGTACATATAAATTTGAAATGGTGCATTCTGGTGGTTTAAAATTCCAAAAATCAGCTGTAAGAAAGAAAAGAGAAAACGCATTTAAAATGCTATTAACCACGGTCAGTTAGCAGTAAATACACAATAACACTGACACAACACAAACAATTTTAATGCAAGGTGTCAACTCTATTCACGAAAAAAAATTAATACCTCGGGGGGAGGTTTTTCTCAAGATTTGCAAGACTAAAAGACCTTCAAGAAATCAGTTAAATTTCGGGATATCTCTTGAAAATTTTGGAGTTTTGGAAACTCTTGATTCAAAAGTAGTAACTCTGTAGACCACATAACCTTAACACTGTCACAACTAAATTCTGACGTGCATCAGAGACGTGGTGCACTAACATGTAGACAATATCAAATGTGCGCGATGGATATTTGATGTACGTCACGTGGAATATATACAAGAAACGTGACCACACACCGCACACCACGTCGACGTTCAAAGTAGTTCTACGCCATATTTATTGTCATAAATACCCAATGAAGGAGAGAATCAATCTAATCTTACATGGCTGGACAGTAAATTACAATTTCTCTTTCTCTCTCTCTCTCTCTCTCTCTCTCTCTCTCTCTCTCTCTCTCTCTCTCTCTCTCTCTCTCTCTCTCTCAATTGCTGTTGGTGGGAAGAATCACGAATGACCGAAGCTCGCTCGTAATTTCCCCAACCAACAGCCATCCTTTGTAAGAGAAACATAGTAACTCAGTCTCAGCCATTTATAATTTTCTATTTCTGTATGTTGATAAGTGTCTCCTCTAGCTTGGAGTCATTCAAAGGCACCATTTCCTTTGGCGTGTTTATCATTAATATCCTAACTGCTAAAAGTGTCATCACCCTGGCGTGAACTGTGCGGTTTCAGGTTTTCTTAACTATGTTATCTTCTTAGTCTCGTTGCACAGATTCAAGGTGTTCATGGTTAGTGTTCCCCCTTTGCGTAATTCTTAATTGTTGTATTTTATTTAATTTGTTGATCCATGCTGCGTCCGTATTGTGACATGATGCATTAACAAAATGTTAAATCTTACATACACTAAAAGTATGTTGCATGTTACACGTTGCATAAAAACATCAAAGTAAGTTACTGCTACCACAACGAAATGTCTCCAAACACTTCTTTTTATTTTCTAGTGAAGAGAGAATAGACGTTCTACCCCTATACCTAATGCTGACAAGGGGCATTATGGATACTCGCTGTTAGATGTCGGAATTTGATTGACTAATATATGAAGCTGTGTTGAGGATAGAGCGAACTAGGCTTGCAATAACACGGTTATTTTCTCAAAGTTCAGAGGACTTTAAATGGCGATTGCAGATCTATAACAGCGTAAACAAAGTATCTACCCATAATCTTTTGCGGAACCATATAGCGGCCTTGATTGTTAGCTCTCTTAAGAAAAAGAAGGGAAAGAAAAGCGAAACAGGAGGCAATAAGAGCAAAAAAGTGGGTGAAGAACAAGAGGAAGCAAGTAGATGAAAAAGTGACAGTGGCGAGTGGCGGCAGAGCATTCTTAACAAGTAACAATGTACTGTGGGTCAGACACTGTTTACAGGTGATGACGAGAGAAGTGCTTGAGCGTGATGTAGGTTGTACGCAATACTTTTGTAATAAGTGCGTTAGCATGAATGGTACTCAATATGAAACGCTACAAATAAGTAATTGTTTCTGGTACTGCCCTTCATGCGTGACAAAGACAAGAATATAAGGCCATCCAAGATGGAGGTGACCACCTCAAGATACTAATGGCTAAAGTGTCAGAAAAGTTAGCTGAAGTAGAAAAAAAGATTGAAATGCAAATAGTCTTACTCTCAAGAGGTTCCTGACGAAGTGAATAAGACATGGGCAGAGGCAGTTGAAAATAGTGAGACTGATGTGGAACAGACAAAAGTAAACGGAATGAAAAAAATAATCAAGGAATCTATCAATGAACAGAAGCTTGACGAAAGATAAAGGAAGCCTAGGAAAGAAAATGTGGTCGAATCTTTCTATTGCGACTATCTAAGGGACTCAAAAGATGTGGTCTTAATAGGAGAGGGATCTAAATGGGGGTATAATTTAATTAAGGATAAACAAAAAATGGGTCTGTTGATTGGTGGTCTTGAACTACAAATGGTCTCTTTATGCATGTGGTCTTGCTTGGAGATTCTACTGCAATGTAATTAAAGGGTAAAAGAAAGTTGGAAAAGCGATACTGGTGATAGAGTTAATGAAGCTTCTGCCTTTTAAAAGCACACTGCACATAAGCCTTAGGCACTTCTGAAATAGGAAACATAATACGGTTGGACAAGACATCAGAAGATTCAGCTACGCTACAAAACCATGAAAGTCTCTGTGAAAGATAAAGGGTATCAACAGAAGATTATGAGAAACCTAACCAAGTTAAAGGACGCAGAACTAAAATACAAAGACATCAGTTGTGTCTTATGACCTAACGCTGGAAGAGCATAAAGTAAGAAAACAAAATTCGGTTCTTGAAGCCAAGAAGAAAGAAGATGAGTCAGATGGAGGGTGCGGGACCTTCAAAATGCGGGACCTATAAAATGCGAGACCTTCCATGGGACATAACGATCATAAGATTACAAAAGCAAGATTAAATGTTTATGGACGCACTTTGAACGCTTCCTCAGCAAGTATGATGAATTGAAGCTAAATATCCATGACCAGCAGCCACATCTGCTTTTGGGTCGGAAACATGGTCGAAGCATGAAGCTGACGGCTTGAGAAGCATTCTTGGGTAAACATTTCTCAGAACTGGTACACATGCAGTCTGGGCAGGCATAATCATATATATATATATATATATATATATATATATATATATATATATATATATATATATATATATATATATATATATATATATATATATATATACATATGTACATATATATATATAATATGTATATATATGTGTGTACTTAAAAGAATTTCCAAATTGTATTGTATGCAGTGAAACGCATGGTTTTAACCTCAAAGATACTTTTTGGGCATGGCTTTAGGGTCAAGGTAATATTGTCATGTTATTAGACGTTATCTACAGAAAAGGCGATAGCTCACAGCAACATATCACAAAACTATTGCAGCAAATTGACAACGCAAGGCGAGAGAATATAAGAACAAAAATAATAACTGGTGACGTTAATCTACCAAGTATAGATTAGAAAAGTAAAACTTTTTATGACAGTGAAATTTCTTGTTCAGAACGGTCAGTTTATTTCTTTAAACAAATACTCAAGCTATATGGATTCTTTTAAAACAAAATGTTATTATGTTCTGGCTCCACCGTTCCTGCTGTCGGGGGTTAATCCCTGTGCCATCGTCCGGTGGTGGTCCTACGTTCAGCAAACTGCACATAGGTCACCTATCTGTCCCCGCTTTGGTGTCTATTTTTGTTTTTGTTTTTCCCATGATGGAGCCCAGAGCTATAGAGTGATGAAGGAGACAGCAGAGATTATATAGTTACCACTTTCCATACGGCTGTCTTTAGATCAAGGAATATTAGTAGATGTATGGATACATGCAAATGTAACGCCGATTTTTAAAACGGGTAATAGAGCAGATGCTAGTAATTAAAGACCAGTCAGCTTGACTTTTCAAGTTTGTAAAGTTTTTGAAAAGATGATCAGAAAAAAGATGGTACAGTTTATTGAACAGAATAATATTTTGTGCAACGATCAACATGGTTTGAGAAAAGCCAGGCCTTGTCTTGCAAATGCATTACCCACCCTTGAAGAATGTATAAAAACTGTATGAAGAAAGAGAGATGTTTGATGTTTAATATTTAGACTTCAAAAAGCCTTTCACACTTTACCTGATGCAGGGTTGATTTATAAGCTCCACGAATACTTGTTTCTTGATAATATACTACGATTGAGAGAAGATTTTTTTCCCAGGGACAGAAGACAAAGCGAGGAGACTAATGGTGTTAAATCAGCATTACTGGGTACTTTAAGATGTACGTTATATACAAATATGCACAATCATGTCTATATGTGATAATAGTCAATTAAATAAATACATGACCAAAGTTTGTGTTCGGGATCCGTTGCTGCATCTCTGGAAAACAACTTTTCTTGCGCTGACATAAAGTGGTGAATTAAATAAGTTCCAATACATGTTAACCCTCTTACAAGTCCTGTGTCACCCGTGACCGCAGATCAAGACGAGGTTACCATTCCAACCTCACTTTATTGGTGGAGCCATTGATCAATAAGTCAAAGTTGTATAATCTGAAATTAAAAATCAATCATTGCTAGATCCACGCACACCCTTTCCCTCATTGATAGCCCTGGTCCTTAGTAATCACAGGTCTCATTTGGAATAACTATAATCATTGACAATACAACATTCTAAAAGGATAATCATGCAATATTTTTATTGTAACACCCTTTGACCTTGAAAAAAGGTCAAGGTCACGGGCTTTAAACTTAAACCAGGCCTTACAATAGTGCAGAAACAGGTATGTGTAAGTTGGAATTGCGAAATCAAAACGCTTCCCAGCTATCACCTGGACTGTAGATGGATAAACAGACAGACAGAATGACCGAAGTACAGACAAACGAAACCCGTCCAATATGAAACCTTTAAACTTAAGCCAGTCCTTTCAAGCAACAATGATCCTGTGCAATAGAAAATCCCTGTCTCAAAAAGTTTTCAAATTAATATGCTATGCAGAAAGCAAGTTCACTAACGTAGCTGTGTGAACTTGAGAATTGGGTCAGGGTCACGCAACGCTTAGTTTGACCTAGCCTTCATAAAAAACTTCAATCCTGTGCAGTATGAAAACCCTACCTCAAATAGGGCTGAAGTTATAACGTGAAAATATTGTCGGAGGAGGGACGGACAGACAAATGGACGGAGAGAACTGTGATCCTGTGCAATATGGATGCCCTAAACCAGAAAATTTATCAATTTGTGCTCGAATCGAATTATCTTATGTGGCCCTTTTATCTTGGGTTTCAATCAATGATACCGACGTGTAAGTCATGGTGATCCTGGTGAGCAACTTTCTGGTTTTATCCATGAAGCATATGTCCCATACGTTTGGCAAGACTAGCTGTATTCTTTGCTGGAATAATAAATTCGTGTAACTTTGAATACATTTTGACGAATAATTTCTGTACAACTATAGGTGGCGCCAATAGTGTCAACTTTGGTCTAGATTTTGACCCCCCCCCCCCGCCTAATCCCAGCACGTTTTTAGAAAGATTCACAAAAGATTTAAGATTCTAGAGCGTTCAAAAGGTTTTCACGCTTCGACGTATAAATTACAGAATACTGCAGGTGGTCCCACCAATACTTGAACTACATTTTAATACACCCTAAAAGTCTTTAAACTGGGTTAACTTGAAAACTGTGGACGGTATGGCGCTAACAAAAGCTGACGGACGGACAAACCGAACTGAGTCGTTGCATAAGCTCTGCGACTTTCGGTCAGCAGAGATAATGAACAACAGTAGTCATAGAATTTCATTTTATGGTAATTATACAATGAAGATTTGAAATCTCTGACACACAGTTGTTTTAGAAGTGACAGCAAAAAAACTGGGTATGTGTATGTGAATTTAGTGGATGACTGCGACTGACCGGAGCCATTTGCAATAAATTTACTGTGTGGCAAATCTTTTCCAGTTGACTATTTTTTTTCTTTCTTTTTTTACTTTATTGTGTGTGTGTGTGTGTGTGTGTGTGTGTGTGTGTGTGTGTGTGTGTGTGTGTGTGTGTGTGTGTGTGGCAACTAAAGCAGCAATACTTGTGGTTTCTATCACTTCCTGCCCTTATGTCAAAGATGTTGAATTAATACACGAGCATCCTGGACATCCTGCTGTATGTACCGCATTAAACAACTGCATATGAAAAGTTAAAAGCTTGGATCCTGTAATAAAATTGCAGACTTAACAAAACTACTCGGTAACTAAATGATTTATTGCTGTAGGAAGTAATATATGGTCAGATAATAAAAGCAGTGGATGTTTGTTGCGACATGGCATCGCTATTGATTTTACATAAGGTGCCCGTATTTTTCGTTTATAAATGCAGAGAGGCTTTGCCGCGGAACATTTGAACATTTTGCAGGCTCAGGTAACTTGACAATATTTATAGCTTGACCTTTGAGAGAAAACATATGGTGCTTAATGATTTCCATCTGTCTGGTTAAAAAGAAAAAAAGGCAGAAAGAAAAAGGTGTTATAAAGTTATTTTGTCGACAGTAAATGTTCACAACTGAAATCTTCATGATGTGCACACCTTAGTTACCAAGAAAATAGATTTTTTACCCCCGTTTTCTCCTACCCAGGTCCGACATTCATTGAATGCAGCTGCTGATCACTGCACACACACTCTCAGCCAACTTGTTTGTCACTTTCTCTGAATTTCAATTTCTAGAACAGTTACCTGTTTCCACTTTCCTTTGCTTCTTGGTACAAAATAGATGCACAAGCTCACCTTTTTATGATCACTGTGTCAATTCAATATAGCATTTTCTCAAAATTACCATCATCACCACATTTTTGTTCAAATTTGAAAAAAAAATAAATAAACGGATGAAGCAAATCAGAGCCTCTAATCTATTGATTAAAGTGCTATCCCATTGATTACATAATAGCAATTAGGTTGAGAAATCTGTTGTTTGAGGTCCAGGTCGAGTCAAACCCCCACAGCCGAGACCAGCAAAAAGAAATGGGGATTAAAAGCGCCCTACGAAATGGCTTTAAGTCTGGTGTCTTTACCTGAAGTGTATACAGCATGTTTCTTTCAAATTGAGTCTGAGGCAACATTGGTCTGTTCACCTCGAACAAGCTCTTTGCTATCTACTGTTAAAAGCTCACACTTTGCTGCAGTTATAATAATGGAACTTCACGACCTATTAATACCGCCTATTATATTTCAACCCGGTGGGTTCGACATATTACCTATAACAAGTATCTGCCATTATTCCAGATATTATTTGTAACTCTGTAGCAGCGGGTTACATAAACCTGACTTTATTTTAATTTTTATGTGTGTTTTATCAATCACAAAAAACCATCTACGTGCACAACACAGCTGTTAACAGGTTTAAAGCTTGAAACCATCCCTTACTCGGTTACTCTGTTCGTACTTGAAGGCAAATGCCAGAGGCATCAACTGGCAATATATGTATGTACGCAAATGCAAACGACCTACGTGTGAATGCTTATGCAAGATTATATTATGCTGTATACACTTCAGGTAAAGACACCAGACTTAAAGCCATTTTAATTTTTATGTGTGTTTTATCAATCACAAAAAACCATCTACGTGCACAACACAGCTGTTAACAGGTTTAAAGCTTGAAACCTTCCCTTACTCGGTTACTCTGTTCGTACTTGAAGGCAAATGCCAGAGGCATCAACTGGCAATATATGTATGTAAGCAAATGCAAACGACCCACGTGTGAATGCTTATGCAAGACTCGCAATGGAACTTGGCAAATTGTTGAAACATCCATGATGAGCTATCAAAAGTTATTGGCAAAGATATAGCTGGGTCAACGTTTCCTGATAAAAAAGGTCAGTTGTCGACGTATGAGTTAACTCCAGGTTTTATATATCTTACAAATGACTTTTCCTCCATCCCCCGTGAATAATTTTAAACCTGGGCCTGGGAGCTTTGGCCCTGTGGGCTTCCATCAGCCATGATGTTAGATAAATAATATTCTTCAAGCGAAACGGCGGAGACTCACTTTGGAATTTTAAAAATTCCCGCCCGCCGTGACGCATTACACGGGAAGGGCTATTACTTACCTATGTATGTCTGTATGTATGTGTGTATGTATGTATGTATGTATGTATGTATGTATGTGTGTATCTATCGATTGCTCTATTCAGTTACTTTTTCCATTTATATATCTAAAATATATATTTTGCATCTGATCTATATAACGTGGTACCTGCTGTATGTGGCCACCCTTTCTGCCAAGAAAAGTGGCCACATACAGCAGGTGACCTGTCACCACAGGTAAATTTTACAAAGAAATAGACTCCCATGCCCGGGCCTGGTGACCACAAAAAGCATTGCGGCTGCTCACGGCAGTGGTTGCATAAAGCAGGTAACACTGCATATTTATACAGGTTTCTCGCTTCTGCAAGATTAGTGGCACAACTTACCGCGCCAAAGCATGCAAACTGAAGTATTCATTGAAAAACATCAGAACCGGGGCAGCAGGTATTGCCCAGTATACATGTACAATAAATGAAGGAGAAACCCATTGTTTTTTAGAAGATAGAGAGGAAGAAAACTGGTTTCACAACCTGCATGTGAACAAACCCTGTGCAAGCCAAGCTGGATTGACCCATCTTGATGTTAACTTGCAGTTAACCTGTAGTTTGACAACCTCAGGTTGACCGTCTTATCCTGGAGTTAACCTTGAAGTTAACTCATACGTGTACAACTGGACATATGTAGTGCAGTTCTACGCAGCTGCTGTATAGATATTCCAATGATATTTTTGCTGAATGAAGTTGCACAGAAAGTGTTTACCATGGTAATAAAGCAGTAAGTGGTACATACCATTACATGTATATGTATAGGTATCACTAATATTATGTTCATGTAGATGTTCACGTGTATCAATCTATATATCTAACCTGAATTCTGCCCGCATTGCAATTACAAGTTCAATTTTATTTCATTTCTTATAGTATATATAACTTATATAACCAGGGCAGGAAGTGAGGCCATAATTGAATATCATCACACACTGTATCAAAGACAATAACCCCCTCCCCCTCCTCCAAATCAAGTCGGTACACTTTTCAGGCAGGCAAAGTTCTTTGATCAATGCTGTCGCACTACAGCAATAGGTGACAGCACCTGCTTCTCCTTTAAAAGGCACCCTTTCATTACATGTCTGTGCTGACTGCAGGAATCTGTGATGCTTCATACCTTGAAAGCTATCATAAATAGAACCATCCTTCCAAGTTTCACATCTATGTCCATGGCACCTTTGCATCGAAGACTTAATTTGTAGTTGTTAATACTTAAATGTCGAAGTGAGGGCATGAGAAATTTTAATTGAAACGCAATCAGAGATTGCGAGATCCATGCCCTCCCTCCCCCCCCCCACCTCATTGATAACCTTGGTCATCACAGGTTTCATTTGGAAAATATATGGGAATACACTCATGAAGAGCATAAAAATAAAAACATAACCATGCTTTGTTTTGCAGTGGAACACCCTGCAACTTGAAAAAAAGGTAAAGGTCAATGGCCTTTGGACTTAACCTAAGCCTTGTAGTGGTACACAAGCATGAGCGAGATGTAAGTCCTAATTCAAAGAGATTTCTAATTACCACCAGGAATGCGACTGGCCAGATGGAGAGAATGACGGATGGACAGACAGGTGGAACCTGTTCAATAAGAAACATTTGAACTTGATGTGGCTGTTATAGGGGACTACAATCCAGTACAATATAAGAGCCCCAGCTCAAAAGGGTTTCCAGTTATCATGCAGAAATCAATTTCTTTAATATGGATCCGTTACCTTGAGAATTAGGTCAATGTGACCCACCTTCGAACTTGGCCTACCCATTATAGAGGATTACATCCCTGCGCAATATGAAAGCTCAACATGTAGCTTAAACCTTTTTCAGGTTACCATGCGGAAACCTAATTCTATAATGTGGCTCCTTGACCTTGGGGATTGAGACAAGGTCACCCGTCTTTGCACTTAACCTAGCTATGATAGAGGAGTATAGTGTTGTCAAATATGAGACGCCTGCGATATCAAAGCAATTGGGTGAGCGGTTTCAGAGGAGAAGCTTTTTTTAAAGATTGCACTTCAAACAAGAAAAAATGAAACAAAAACGTTAAAATAATCGCTGATGCGTAACCACTTAAACAAACGTGGCAGAGATTCACCCAATGTACATTGACCCTAGGTTGCAAGTAAATCTGGCTGACGGTTTCAGAGGAGACGAAAATGACGTTTTCAAGAGTTAAAACTGCACTCTTTGAATAAGAACATGAACAGATAAACCAGTACCTGCCGTTTGCTTCCTGTCTTGGCTTCACCCTGATAATAGATGCTTTAAGAAGCGCCCTTAAATGCACATTAAACAAAACATATTCAAACATTCTTCCTGAAACAAACAAATAAAATGTATTTCGTGCATCCAACAAGTAATCGGAGAAAGACATGGTATTATTGCGCGGTCAGTATACAATGAAACCTCCATAGAGTTACAAGTTTTGAACTGCACAGGTTGTCATGGTGTTAGATTGAACGTGACCGAAAATAGCCTCCTGTAGCCAAATCTCAACACATTTTCATGTGCACCATATAGATGTTGCATTCTGGGAAAACTGGGACCCAACGACATAAATATTTTTGCACAATCGAAAGGGAATCTCAATGTAAAGAATCTGTGGTGGAGGTAAATAAAACGGTAGTGTGACCACATGATCAGATCACTTGCTCGAAGGGTAGACGTCGAATTCATCAAGACAAAAATGCAGCCAAATTCTGACCTGCCTTCCTAAGATTGCCATGTTGCGATTTCAGACTTATGACTGTAGCCATGGAATTAATTATAATATTACTTTTATCGCATTTAGAAAACAAAAGAGAAAAAGCGATTGCTATCTTGGAATGAATGCGAGTACAGAAATTGTTTGTTCTGTCACTGATTGTGACTTGGGATATAACAATTGTTGTCGTGCAATGTGCGTGTAATACGAACGAGAATTTGCAAGGAAATATCTTGGTCAATTGGTGATTATTTTGGCATTTACTTTGCAAAATATTTTGAAATTGACCTGACGTGAACGGCTAGAACCAGATTCATATTATTTCTGCATCGCAACAACACAAATGGAAAATTACGGAAACGGCAATTTGTTGGTTCTGTGACAAATTAGATGAATATAAGCATATGTACTGTGAATGTAATTGCTTGCTTTTCTTTTAAACTAAGATAAACAAGCTTTTTTCAGCATGGGAATAAGTAACATAGAAATATCCCTCGAAACTGTGGTTTCTCCTTACAAAATCAGACAAAACAGAATACTGTCATAATGTTATTTCATTATTTTCAAAGGTTATGAGAAGAAGTTAGATATTTAATTGTTGTTTATAACGGAAATCAGCTATAGAGCCCACAATTATGGAATTATTCGACAAAAAGTTTAATGTAAAAATTTCATTTTTGTAATTATTTTAAGTATTATGTTGAACTGTCGACATCATGATAGAAATGGAAGACATAAATGGAAAATAAAATTATGTTGTGGGGGAACAATAATTAGTGCGCGGCTTGTATATTTGACAACTATTCTACACAATTACAGGTCACAGGAGACAACAAATATTTTGGAGATGATGTCTAAAATTTGAATGTACAGTAACAAGTACTTTGCTTTGTATGTGTGTGTTGTTGTTGTTGTTGTTGTTGTTATTGTTGTTGTTGTTGTTGTTGTTGTTGTTGTTGTTGTTGTTGTTGTTGTTGTTTTCCGAAGTACTGCAAGTTTTGTGCCAAATACAATAAACAAATATGCCTACCCTACAAGATGGACAGGCAAATAGTGAAAACAAATAACAAAAATACAACAGAAAGACATCTCAAGAACAGAGTGCAGGTGATAGTATTGAAAAACTGACAATTCCAAAAGAGATGTCAGTATCACGGAGAATGTTCTCAGACAAACATCGCCTGGGGACATTCAAAATTGTGATGGAGTTCAACTTCGTACTGTGTCACAATTCTTCCTGACTCTAGTAAAAGGCTACTTCCGAACACATGAGGTTGTCCTTGCAGATGAGACATGGAATGTGGAGATCATTTCAGACCTTGAAAGCATACTAAGGGGAAGATATTATTTCATGGGGATATAAAGTCTTCAAATCTGTGGCCATGGGCGTTCTAGTATAGAGGTAATGGACATCTGCTGTTTACCGCTGTGCAGTTCTGTGAAAAATTAAAACAATTAGCTATTCGCAGTTTTGTTGCAGATCCCCGATCTTTACACGGTAGCTTATATGATTTTTTTCCTGTGCGTCTTAAACAAGGATTTCACCACATTTAATGAAGCAATTAGGAAAATTTCACAATAAGAACTGAGGTCTATGCTTGAAAAGTGTTGTCAAAAGATAAGCAGCTGTCAGTCGCTATGTGTAAAGTTATTTTAGTCAGGACAGTCATGAAGGCGTTACGGTTGACAGCATTCATGGGCAATAATGTTCATTGTTCAAATCCGATAGCCCTTGGTCTATTAAATCACAAAAATGTTACTGTAAAGGTTCACATATATTAACTATTTCTGTGAACAGTTCGACTTCATAGATATGTTAATAACTTCAGCAATTGATGAGCGTTTAAATGCCCAATTATGGACAGTGATCCGCCTACATCCTTTTTTTTCTTTTTTTTCTTTTCGCATCTCACTCAATTTAGGGCAGCGACCTGCTTACACCGGATATTTATTTGGATTTTTATTCAGCATATCTGGCAACAGGTTTAATCAGATACAAGCATAGACTTCATGTCTTATGCTGAAGAGAAGCTCATATTGCGATTGTATGCTGATAGCTACTGGGGCCTGGTGGCAGACTTGTCAACCATGGGTGGAATCAAATAAAATCAATGCTCCTCCATTTAGACCTGCTTCAGGTTAGGCTGGTTGCAAACACAGTGGAGATAGTCAGCAATAGTGTATGTCTTGAAATGCATGAGCGAACATGAACAATAGAAAATCCTGAAAACTTTGATAAATTTGAAAAAAAAGTATGTATGCCAGTATTGACTGGGCATTTCATAATTTAAGTATGTAAAGCACTAAGTGTGAATGAAAAACTTTCTTTTCCACATTTTTCATAGAAAGTGCATCCCTGGTTTCTGTGGGCAGTTTTTAGGGAAAATGTACACATTCCTAGTGTATTTCTTTGTAAAATACCCACACCCTTGCAGGACATCCGGGACCCAGCATTCCATTGGGGCATGACTTGTGTATTCAGCTATCAACAGGCCAATTCAGCCATTGCTCTTGTATACTCGCACATGGATTATTGTGAAAAAAAACTGTGTTTTAGTATGATGTGGCTTCTCTTTGAATAAAATTAGCAAAGTCAAGTTTGGTGTATCACAGAGTTGCATCATTGGTGGTCTTACAGGTGCACTGTCTTCCAGGCATTAGTTGTTTTTTTTTTTGTTTTTTTGTTTTTTTGTTTTTTGTTTTTTTTTTTTGTTTTTTGTTTTTTGTTTTTTTTGTTTTTGTTTTTTGTTTTTTTGTTTTTGTTTTTTTTTTATCGGCGGCGTATGCAGCATTTGGGCGGCAGACAGCGGTAAACAGCGACATACAGCGCATGAAATCTAATTGACACTTCTACAGGTCAGGGGTGCACAGCAGCAGTCGGCGGCAGAGAGCGGCAGCCAGCAGAATAATGCCTTTCGCCGTTGTTTGACGCCCACCTGGGCTAGCTTCTGCTGGCTATCGCCCTGTACTTACAACTGCATTATATAAACTATGAATCCAGGGACAGGAAACTACTTATTCATGGTACACAACACTTCACTTCGGCTCCATTCACTCATATTAATAAGTTCATTCACTTATATACACATGTACACTTTAGTTAGTTTTATTTGTATTCACCCATGCCTGTCAGTTAAGTTGCATTCAAATAAATCTTGCATTTATGCAGAATATGGGAAATGTATGCACAAACCTACATATACATACATGAACTAAGTATTTGCCCTTGTCTCATAAATAAATTTCCCATGTGTACACCCTCCACGGGTAGTGTATCGAACGCCGCATGTTGAGGCCGTACACAACAGAGTGGGTACATACAGATATATTTGAATTTCCTTTGCATATGACACTAAAATTCATCTTTAGTTAAAACGAAAAAAAGACAGTGTATTTGTTATATTATTTAGGCTGCTGTGTGTACTAGAATAGCAAAAAGATACAAATGGGTATTAACTATACGTTTATGTTACTGTTTGTCACCACACTTGCCACTAGTGTGTATGTAACGCATGCATGTAAATTTGTAGTATGCCTGCACACTCTATCTGGTATATTTGGCAAATATGTATGTTTGTCTCTCATTTGTTGTCCCATCTGTCCCCTACAAGTATATAATTTTGCGGTATATATGTACCCTCTCTGTAATATCCATACCAAATATTTGGTTGACACAGATATGCTACAACGGATTTTCACAATGACATACTACAACGTGTTTTCACAATCATCAAATATCAGAATTTAAAAAGGATATACAACGAGAGTAAATGTCATGGCACATGTTAGCTTATACAAAATCTAATCTAAACATGGGACTGGCACGCGTGTGAAACATTGTAGCATATCGAAATATACAGGTATGTAAGGTATATTTACGTTTCTCTCGTGGAAATATTTAACACGTGCACATCCCGGTTTGCAAGGGTCTGATGCCCGTATTCATTCAATATATTTTGCCTAGATATTCATCAAGAGAGCATCTGAAAATTTAGCAAAGTTATAAATACTCAGCGCATAAATGCAAATATATATAATTGCACAATGTTCACACAGGGTGGGAATATTTGATGTTCTAATCAATGTGTATTCAGTTTCCTCATATTTTCTTACACAGGTGCGTACAGGCAAATGAAATGTTTGTAATATGTTGGGGGGGGGGGGGGCTGAAATATTTCCCTGGCAATATATATGAAATTAATGTATATATTGGCGTAACGATTCACATTTAATTGCGTTGAGAACATAGATGAAAAACGCAATGCTTAGAACATGTTTACACTATGATGAAATACTTTATTCATAGATACACATATACATGATACATATCTGCAGGTAAGTAAGTATGGAGTGAAAGAAATGTTCATATATCTGCACCCTTGGGTGGTCATAACACTGTAGACAATTGTGCCCATATGCACTTGCACACTGGATGCTGCATGCACAATAATAAATATGTTTTCATTCATGTGCCCACTACGTGGCGGATATAGTTAAAATGTAAAATACACGAGAGTGCATACAACAAACATGCTTTCATATACTTGCACACATAAGGGTACATATACAGTTAACATGTTTTCACACACTTGAGGGTGCATATAGAGTTAACATGTTTTTATACAATTGCACACGAGTGTGCAAACACAGTTAACATGTTTTCATACACTTGTAAACAAGCTGGTGTATGTGCAGTTAACATGTTTAATATACTTGCACATATGAGGCTGGATGTACAGTTAACATATTTCATACACTTCTACACACGACGATGCATATACAGTTGGGATGTTTCCAAACACTTGCACACATCAGTGTATATATACAGTTAACATGTTTTTTATACACTTGCACACACGGCGGTACAAATACAGTTAACTTGTTTTTGTACACTTGCACACATGGAGTTCCATGTACAGTTAAAGTGTTTTCATACATTTGCCCACTTGAGGCTACATATGTAGTTGACATGTTTTCATACACTTGCACACATGAGGGTGAATATATACAGTTAACACGTCTTCACACACTTGCACACATGAAGGTGCATATAGAGTAACCGTGTTTTCATATACTTACACACAAGAGGCCGCGTTTGCAGTATGTGAAATTAATATGTTTTCATTAACTAATACACTGGAGTATGCACATATAATTGATACACTCCTTTTTGATACATTGTCACACTGGAGGTTTCATAAACAATGAATATGCCTTCATATATTTGAACGCGGAAGGGTGCACCTACAGCTGATATGATTCCATATATTTGCAAATACATTGTAGGACAGTGAACATACAATGAGTATGTTCACATACATTGGCAACCTGGAGGGCGCATATACAATCAATATGCTTTTATACACTTGCACACATTTATAACTCACAATTTACTCATAAACCGTGTGCCATAGTGTGCAAAACACATGCATTAAGTGTGCATTAATCAGTACATTGGAGTGTGCATACATAATTTACCATGAGATAATAAGACTGAACATTGGAGCATACACACACTGTTTACAAGGAATTCAGACACTTCTGTGCCCTGAAGGGTGCATGAACATTTTACCTTTTATGCAATGAAACAACATTTCTTGCAACAGGAGGCGGAAATGTTTCCAGCATGCATGTTACAAATACGTTCTGAACATATAAGTAAGAAACATGCTTAAAACATGCTTAAACATGCTTAAAACATGCTTAAAATATGCACATACACGCGAGTTATTTTAGACTTACTCAGAAAAATGTAGCAAAACGCACAAAAATACTAAGGCCAGGTGGGAACTTTATGGTGAGGACGGACAATGATGTGACGCCGGGTCAGAGCACAGATCATACACCTGTATAAAGCTGACATCCAGGTGTTGTTTCGTATTTCAATTATCACCATATTAACGACCTTGGAATTATATGACAAAATCCATCCGTGTTTTTCTGATTTTTTTTCTTTTAAATGCCGTGCACGAAATTATGAAATACCAAAATGCTGATTTTTTTAGATTGAAAATGCTATTATGACAATTAGAAGGATTTATAACTGCAGTCCGTGGCCTTCAGAGTTGTCTATACATTTACCACCAGGCGGCAGTAGATATAAGCATACAACTCGACTTCCATTTCAGCATAAGACCTGGAATCTATGCTTGTACATGTCACATTAACATGATTAAGTATTATGTGAGGTAGGTGTACTTTGTCAATTAAGCCTGCAAATTGATATTATATCAGGAATTGACTCAAACCGCATGGTCAAGCACGAGCTTTCCACTCGTTTTCAAAATGCTAAATATATGTAAATAAATGTTATTGGGAATAACTCAAATTGCAATGACAGCATAACAAATGAGTCAACTTGAAAGCTTTGTGGGCTGCTTAGCTGGTCCCATTCCTACTGGCCCATCAACATATGTAGATATATCGTCAGACACACACATGCATACATACATACATACGCACACACACACACACACACACACACACACACACACACACATATATATATATATATATATATATATATATATATATATATATATATATATATATATGAAACACTCCAAAGTGGTTGAATTAAAATATCTCGTTGAAATTCGACAACCTGAATCTGGGTAAAGAGACAATACGTGACAAATTAGAGAGGTTAAGCAAAACCCGTTTTGTACGTGTACGCCTGAAAAAATTGTGTATAAGTCACAGGATCCACTGCGCCACGTGACATCAAGGCGTAAAGCGGCATTCGAGTTACACGCACACGACCTCTAGAGATAGGTCTAGCCGTGGTGCTATTTCTAGCTTTGATTTCTTTGGTTTTATTGGTTAAGTAGACGTTTCCATACAGTGAAATGAATACTTGAGATGTCTCATACCAAACTTGAACACATGAATGTTTTTCGTGTACATTAATGTGTATCACGGCTCTTGATCTGTGACATGTTGTGATCATGTAAATTCCGCCCTCACTTCATGTTTTTGGAGGAAGGGAGCAGCTGGGAACGAAAATGCTGAAGTACATTGGTCTCTATATGCTTATATCCCTCTCCCCTTTCCTCCCTGTTGATACGCCTTGGTGCAGACTTAAGTTTCTGTACTTAGATTTAATAATCATGTCAGCAGATATATATATATATATATATATATATATATATATATATATATATATATATATATATATATATATATATATATATATATATATATATATATATATATATATATATATATATATATTGATTTTTATAGTATTCAAACTTTTTCATTACATTGAGCTAATATTGATATAGGAATAACAAACTCGACAGAAAAGGATTCAAACATGCAACTAGATCAAATATTTCTACAAATTTGCTCTAACTATCCAGAGATTGCTTAAACATTTGGCTTCAATAATTTTAGAAATTTTAGACTTGCCTGTTTTGCTACTTAATGAAATCTTTTGACATCATTCTGTGTTAATATTCACCTTTCAGACATTTTAGGCCAGCATGGTAATGCACATTTACTCAATGTCAAAAATTACTGAAGTCGGCTGTCCCACATCAGGGCCGGCAGTCAGTCGTAGGCTGTTCCTAGCGCTTGACCAGAAATTGGAGGCATTTACTCAATTATCACAAACTTGATCCATTCTTTGGAAACATTTAATCAAAGTCAGCTAAGGAGCCCCAGATAACATCATTTTGTTCCTTTACAATATTATTACTTTCCCTTGCAATAATGCAGACGAAGTAACATGTTTGGCACTTGATGTATCTATCAATACGCCTGTATCGTGGCGCATGATTGCCGCTATTCCCCAACGGCTATGGCAAGCAAACAAGGCCATAACGCATTGGTCTCACGCGTAGTCGAGCCTCCACTACGCGTAGTCGAGCTTCGGCAACGCGTAGTGGAGCAACTTATGGCACCTTTTGGCTGAAGAAAACAAACCAATCATTTACGTCCTTACAATCATTACTGATATTAAAACCAGTAATTTCTCAACGCGTAGTCGAACAGGTCTAATATGGTTTAGAAGAGCATCAGTGATTGGATAGTTTGGCTAGACGCTATGGGAGGCATAATTTCTCCATTACGCGTCGCCGAGGCTCGGCGACGCGTTCTAGAAGAACATTTTCTCGGCAACGCGTAGTGGAGAATGTAATCTTAATGGTTAGCTCGACTACGCGTAGTGTAGACTTTGATCTTATTGGTTGGCTCGACTACGCGTTGCCGAGACTCTACTACGCGTAGTGGAAACTGTAATCTTATTTGTTGGCTCGACTACGCGTTGCCGAGCCTCGACTACGCGTGGTGGAGACTTTGATCTTATTGGTTGGCTCGACCACGCGTTGCCGAGACTCTACTACGCGTAGTGGAAACTGTAATCTTATTTGTTGGCTCGACTACGCGTTGCCGAGCCTCGACTACGTGCAGTAGGGACTGCAATCTGATTGGTTTACTCGACTACGCGTTGCCGAGCCTCGACTACGTGTAGTGGAGGCTCAGCTACGCGTAAGACCTATGCGTTATGGCCCTGTTGGCTTGCCATAAACGGCAGAATCAGGTATTTTGGCAGAAAATTGATATGCTTCTGGTTCGATGGGCCGAGGGGGCAGTAGGGGGGAGGGGGCGACAAGAATGTCTTGAATCAGTGCCAGCCAAAAGGACACAAGATACCGCAAAAATATTTTGACTCATTTTGTTGTTTTATTGTTCATCTTTTTTTCCTTCTTCTTTTTGCTTTCATTCTGGTTTTATATAAGACATACATTTAATCTGACAGATTTAAAAAAACTCCATTCATTAGAAAAAATTTAAATGTTGAAAAATACAAGGGGAAGAACAAGGGATTACGAAGTACTACCTAGCCTCTGTGGGTGATTTGAAGTGCCTGTACACATCGAAAAAGAAAAGATTAACGTTCTGAGTTTAGAAATACCATTTCGACAAAATATATGAGAATATTTTAATTTGCTTGTACATACCTCTCGAAAACATTCGCCACAAATATGACAACATATATCCCGTCGTCCTCTTAACACGTATATCTTCCTGCTTGCAATTTGTTTCAGAGATTTGGCTTTCAGCGACTCCTTGGCCATTTGTAATAGCTTGCCATCTATTTCACATGTTATAACTAGTGGTTTATGAAAACCTCCGACAATGTGACTGGCAAATGAATTAACATGTTGACTCACACATCAGCTGTATTGAGAAGTTTGATTTGTGTTAGTAATTCATTCAAATGTATATAAAATTATATATAGAGAGAGAGACAGACAGACAGACAGACAGACAGAGACAGAGACAGAGAAAGAAACCGACAGACAGACAGACAGACAAACAGAGATGAAACGTAGCTTGCTTGACAATGTTGACCACGAGTATCTTGCACTTTATCAGGGTAAACGAGTTATTGTATTCATTATTCTGCTGTCAGATACGCCACTGAATATATATTGCGATGGAACGATATATTATTTTGAGGGAACGTAACATCTATTGCAAGGGAACGCAATAATTATTGCGAGGGAACAAATACTTTTGCAAGGGAACGACATAATGGGAAGGTATTTTTGCACAGGAACAAAATAGTATTACGATAGAACGAAAGGATTGTTTTGAAGAAACAAAATATTGCCAGGGAATGATTTATATTATGCCAGGGAACCAAATAATTACTGCCAGGGAACGAAATAATTATTGAAATGAAACAAAATCTCTTTTATGTCCCCTCTGGGGCTCCAGACGTACTTGTCTTAGTGGGATTATCTTTTGTTTCGTTCCCACGCAATAATATTGCGAGGGAACTAAATAATAATTGCGTGGGAACGAAATATTTTTTCCGTCATGTCCCCTCTGGGGCTCCGTAGTTGGCAAAATGGAGCTTGATGTTTTGGACACTTTGATAGTGAGAAGTGTGTGGGGTTTGTTTTACATTTCTGGTACATGATGTCCATGGTTACAGTACTTGTTGAGAATTCCCTAGGTTTGTAAGCTGTCTTGTGGTAACTCTTTATTTTTAAAAGCCGTGACTGAATATAAAGCCCCGGATTGTTTTTACTTCAATTATACACTGGAAGGTAACTGATCTAAAGTAAGCTCTCCAGCTAGAAAAGGCACATACTAGTTCAGGGGTAAGTCAAATTATTCTTATCAGAACTTGTACCATACAAATTTAGCAATTATGTTTGTTTTGATAGGTATTCATTATTCAGATGATGTTGAAGTTCTGCATTTATAAACACAGCTTTACTTATTTAGCTGATTTGGCACATACTAGTTCAGGGGTAAGTCAAATTATTCTTATCAGAACTTGTACCTTACAAATTTAGCAATTATGTTTGTTTTGATAGGTATTCATTAATCAGATGATATTGAAGTTCTGCATTTATAAACACAGCTTTACTTATTTAGCTGATTCATCATTTGTCACAATCGTATTTATTAATTATTATGTGGGTTGTCTTTGCTGTATAGTAAGTTTAGAGAAAGAGCCACTACTCAGGGAGACATGTGTAGATATAGGCTCCAAAACATGTTCTGAGTGGTTGCCTGCTGAAGACTCTACTATATTTTGGCCAGTGCAGCCTGTGTCAAAATTCTAGAGAGGAACGTGGACAATATGCGCAGTAGTGCTTTCATATTTATACAGGCTGGACAGTGACAGTGGCAAAAAATGGAAATACCTCTGAAAAAATCTTCCAATACTAAATGCCCCGCTTACAGCAACAAATGTTTTGTGCAAATTTCCAAAGAATGAAATTGACAGAAAAGACAACCAAAAGTTGTTTCCATTGGAAAATGTAAAACTTGCTGGCATTTTGTACACTAAATGTAGCTTTATTTCATCTCACTGTAACAATTTCACGAGGAATCCATGTGTTGGGATCACTTCCAGTGTTTTCAAATTCTTCCTACGCTCTGCTGCATCCGTTATAGATGCTGACCTTCGTCTCTTCTTTTAATGGATCCGATGACAACCTCGATAGTAGTTTGTAAACGAAAGTTACCAGAGCCATGCGTTGACGCTCTTTCTCGTATCTTCTGTCCCAGCCTTTGAAAGGAAGTCCGCATGACTCGTCTAAATTGACTGCTCATAGAGCAATACAAAATGAAATTTATGGCACAATTAAGTAAAACACAGGAGCCGTAGACGTTTTTAGCAACCCACCATTCAACCGAAAACCGCTGCGTGGCAGCCGATATAAGTAGGATTGTCCCATAGGGTATTTCCATTACTGTGTATAATAAGACAATTATTAGTAGCATGACTGTAGTGCGCTTGAATCCTCGTCTTTGTCGTAGAGCAGCCTGCGGATTAGGAGCCATCAATTGCTGCCGCCCCACACTTGCGGAAAACATAGCTACGAGAATACGCGCAGAAAATATTATCAGCAAAAGGCACGGTAGAATTTTACCCAAAGATCCTTCTATTGCATGCTTAACCCAAGTAGCTGGGCTTTCTTCCTGTATATCCCAGTCGCACATGTCGGAACGGTTAATTGTTACATTCATGATCTGAATGATTGACCCCCGTGTAAGACGCAGTTGAGAAATATAATAAATGCCTTCACTATATGATAAAATTGCAACAAAGCAAACCAGTGCTACGTAACACCTCGCTAACCGAATATCGCGAACATTTTTGGCTTTCATAGCATGGCACACGCCTACATAGCGAAAAACGGCGATGGCTAACGCTGTCCACAGAGACACATTTCGGCATATATTTTTTCCATTTTCTGCAATGACTCTGAGTGCCACTAAATATTTTAACGTTGGTTCACAAGATGTACTCAGGACAATGGCGAATTTTATTATGTGAAACCCCATAACCAGTAGATCTGCCACAGCCAGAGACGTCAATATAAACGTCATGGATGTTTTGTTAATGTATCTTTGAAAAATGATAATATTAAGAATATTAAAGACTATTCCAGCTGGGCAAATATAGTAGGCAAAAAATATATTAACACGATTGTAATGAGCAAGAAAGCGCCAATTATTCATTTTCCTCCGTGAGGTGACAGTTTTCACTGCTTGCACTACGTTTCATACGAATCGATACTTGCAGGGATTCTACTTGCTTGCTTTTGAATATTAAGAGCAATGCTGTGCTCTAAATTGTCTTTGAACCGACACCTTCCGTTTTTTCTGGTCAGGAATGCTTGTGCCATCTGCGTCTACATATACCTGCAAAAAGATAATATGATGCATGAAAACTAGGAGGCACGCATATACATTCAGAAAGATTACACCATATATGAAACTATAAAACATCCATAAACCTGCAAAACGATTACGTCACACATAAAAACTACAACACGTACAGGGCGCACAATTATCTAATTATGTTGTGCATAAAAACTAAATGGTAGGCATATATCGGCAAAAATATCACGCTACATTAAAACTACAAGGGACGTATGTGGATATCAGTCTCTATTGGGTCTCCGCCAATTACAGATGGTGTGGTATATTTTCCAAATGACGGTGTCAATAAATCTTTGATTAAAAATCTTAAAAATTAACTGATAGATAATATTTCGACACTTCAGAGGACAGGATCGCTTTGCCTTCGTTTCGAAGACTTTAATGGAAAACTGTCAAATTTTAGAAAAGTACACAAAGGTAGTACGAGTAGTGACCTTTTTGAACAGCTGACTGAGGTCACTGGTTTACACGTTCTGAATGGGTCGGCCAAGTATCAGGGGAAAACCACGTGGTACAGAGGTGCTCTGCAGTCACCAATTGATTATGTTTTAATTTCAGTCCCGCCCGAATTACTGCAAAACTTGACAAAGTTTGTGGTTGACGAACACGGCTGCTTTGACTTTTGTAGTGACCATACTACACTGGTGCTACACATGACTAGCACAACACGTCATCTGGTATATAGTCCAAGTGCACCTATAAGGTCATTTAAAGAGTTAAATGGAATATAAACTCAAGTACAAGCTGGTCACTTTTTCAAAGCTCCTTCTGTGAAAGGTTGAATAACTCTGACTTCGAAGTTTTTAACTCCCCAGAAAAAGGGAGGGAAAGTTGGAAAAGTATTATTATTGAGAGTGGAAAAGAAGGGATCGGATTGTAAAGTGCAATGAAAACACCCAATGAAATTTGGGATCGAGGAAATTGGCCATTGGATGAAACATAGTAGGGCTGCGAAGATTTTTTAGATATTGGAAAAATAATATACATGCTGATCCAGACGTAGTTCATAATTTATTGAATATATACCCAGAACGGAAACATGAGGTACATGAATTAATGAGGCGAAAGCAAGTAGACCAGAAAGTCAAAGTTATCGTTTTCAATTCGAGGAAAGGATCGAAAAACTCGAACTCATTCTGGCGACTTAATAAAAATAACAACGGCCTAATTAAAAATGTTGATCCACATGAACCGACCAAAATAATAAATGATCCAAAGGAAATATCAAAAGCACTAAGGTAGCGGAGGGGATTGAGTCGCGCGCAGCGGTCTCGCGACTTTGACGTTGCATAGATGAACTATGTTTCACATTTCACCCACAAAACCATACATTTTATTCATTGTTCAGACATGTAGATTTGTAAGACAGAAGTTTCATATCGATACGATAATTTTCAAGGGTTTTATATGCCCGTTTACAAGAGGGTATCATATTTGACATTTTGTCAGCATTTCTTTAAAAATAATCGATGCAAAAGTGTATTACCTATGTAAAATTAAAGTATAGAACAATATGCAGGAACCGTAGTTTTTGTTTACAAATAAAATACATAATAACAGAATTATCGAATTCTTTGATCATCATTTTAAACATGAACAGTTACTTCATTTTGTGGGCTACAAAAGTCTCGGAAGGGGACATCAGACGGAAAAACAAACAAAAAACGGTTCCCAGATAATATATTTATCTCTCAAAAGACGATTATTTGAAGCAGATCGATCAATTAGTTTTTTATTGACGCTGTCCACAA
The DNA here is from genome assembly GCA_964020975.1 of Hermodice carunculata. Lineage (NCBI taxonomy): Eukaryota > Metazoa > Annelida > Polychaeta > Eunicida > Amphinomidae > Hermodice > Hermodice carunculata. The sequence goes on from OZ026621.1 coordinate 19,170,684, forward strand.
AATTGATTCATAAGCAGAAAATTTCGTTCCGAGAAATCGGCGTTGAAAGATTTGAGGCCCTTTTTTTGCACATTGTTGGCCATAGTAACAATACAGCTCTCCAAATTCGGCCCGTTTTGGTCTCAGTACTTCGAACAAAGGTCAATCAACATCTTTGATGTATAGTTTCCAACATACAATGATGTTTATTGGCTTTAAAAAGACAGAGTCTTATCAATTGCCCAAGGAAGGTTCGCTTGCTATGTGCACCAAATTCTAGCATGGCTTGATATTGTGTCATGGACTCTAAAAAAACGCTTTCTGCCAGTGTGGAGACCATGTACTTGTTGCTGCTGGGGTCGTGAACCAAAACTACGTCTCTGGGATAAAACCAATCTAGTTGTATGGGTTGTCTTTTTTCCATCAAGAGTCTCCTCGTTGATGTCTTTATTATCAGCTGCAATTTGAACAAATACTCCAGGGAAAATATTGGGTGGGACTACTACACCACCACTGTTCGGATCTGGCCAGATTTTCCTGTGTGACGCTGGTGTCTATGTCTTGAATCTCATCATATGGTGCACCGTGCCCCATGCTACTTAGCATGGTGACCAGTTGCTTATATCCTATGAGATCATGGAGATGTCAGACTGTTATTCCCAGGCTCACATGCATGGGTATCTTGCCGCGTGAGTTGGATGCACAATGTACAATATCTTGTGCTAACATTTTGATCTGCTCTATATCAGCCAAATCGCTCAAATGCTACAGAGCTCAATGTATCGTCCCTATCAGGATGGAAATTATAAAGTGTCACAAAAAGTACAGGGTCTCTGGTATAAGAGACTTTGATGATGCCAAGGAAAAACCATTCATATTAGGAGGCCGTATACATAGCTTTATAAATTCATTGATGTCTGCTTTAATACGTTTGGCACTGTGAAGTAATTGTATTTGAGTCTATTTGTCCAAAACCACTTCCTAGTAGTCATTACCCTATTCCGCAGTCCGAACTCTTTACTCTCCATATGCTAACCTGTCCCTGTCTAACTTATATACATAGAAGTTCTATTGTCCATGTTGCACACGTTCCTCTGTAAAATTTTGACACAGGCTGTATTAGCCCAAATAAATTAAAGGCTCTTCAGCGGGTAACTACTCAACATGTTTCGGAGCCTTTTTCCCGTACCCGTACATGTCTCTCTGAGTAGTGGCTCCTTGTCTGAGCTAAATATTCAGCAAAGACAACCCACATAATAATGAATAAATATGAACGTGGCAATTGATGAATTAGCTAAATACGTGAAGTTTTCCTTATAAATGCAGAGCTTCATATCAAAGAAGAATACCTGTCAAACAAACCATAATTACCAAATTTGCATAGTACAGGATCAGATAAGAACAATTTGACTTACCCCTGAACCAATATGTACCCTTTCTAGCTGGACAGCTTATCCTAGTTAAACCATCCGCCAATGTTTAACTGAAGTGGAAACAAGCTGGGGCATTATATTCAGTCCCAGTGATTATAAAATAAACAGTTGCAGCTAGACCACCTGTACAAACCAAGGGAAATCCTAACAAGGACTGCAACAATGTACATCCTGCATCAAAGATGTAAAACAAACTCCATGATGACACCTACTCCTCAAACAAATAAGCTCTATTTAACTGCCAACCCTGAGTCATAATGATGCTCGATCAATTGATGCATTTTGGGTAAGAAATGGGCCACATTTTGCTAGAAGAGGCTGCTCCTTTGTAAGCAGCATTTATGGTGTTCTGCAAAGATACAGAGTTAGAGAAAACATGCGCATTGCCACTGCAAGGCTGATGGAAAGCAATACCACCTTGAAAGTAATTTTTTAATCACAGTTTCAGCAATTGAGCACTATACATGTAGCTCTCTGAAGCCACGCCCTTTCCTTCCATAATATCTTTGTACTTTGCCAACAATGTAGACATGTCAAATGCCTTGAGAGCTTCACTCTCACGGGCCGAATTTGTTCCATGAATTCATGAAATGCTGCACTGTATGCATTTTCTGTTTCTTCGTCTTTGACCCTACTGCGTTTGAGATTGGACTCGCTTGTGTATGATAAAAACACCCTTTATAATATTTAGCCTTTACAGCCATGAGGTCATTGTTAACACCCTGGAGTAGCATTATCATATCTGATTTCCCCTTTATTTCTGCTGCCTGTAACATGGGTTTGCATACTTGAATGTGCTTACATTAAACAACTATGTCACTTTGTGAGTTTTGCACTTACAAAATATACATTTTGACCAATCTGTAGGAGGAAATCGGGACGTTAACTGTGCTAGCATCTTTTCAGAGGCACATGAACTTGAAATGCTTATTAATGAAGCTTCTGAGGATCCTGCGGAAGGACTGCATGATTTCAACTGAACATGGCGGAGGTTTTCTTTGCTGGAATGTATTGCATAGTATAACAAGCACCAGCACACAGACAGTTCTGTGATTTTGGGCAAGTGTACTGTAAGCCGCTCATAGAAATCATCTTTACGTGTTTCTAGCGCAGAAACTAGCGTTTTTAGGGATGGCTCTCTAGATTTTCTGAGAAGCTTATCACTGTCTGTATGACAGAAGACACATTTGTCACAAGTAGTACATTTTTTTTCTCATTGGTGGCAGAAGACACGATGTTTCATTATATTGTGGATTAGTCATACTTTTCACTGCAGCTTATGTCACTGGAACTCGCAAAAAGAAAATAACTGACACAGCTAATGCAAACAGATTAGAGCAAGACAAGAACATATATATATATATATATATATATATATATATATATATATATATATATATATATATATATATAATTATATATATATATATATATATATATATATATATATATATATATATATATATATATATATATATATATATATATATATATATATATATATATATATATATATATATATATGCACAATAAGGTGATTTTCCACAACAATGCAAAAGGATGCTACGTACCACCTTGCTTTATGATTGCTATACATCCATTTTGTTTCAAATAAACGGCCAGGCGAATGGCTGGCAGAACAGATATAGCCGGAAAATCTTATAACCGCTGGCCCCCCCCAAAAAAAGTGGAAAGAATGCTTTTGCCTGCGTAGGAGGACGTGTCCTCCAATTGGACATTTTCTCGGCAAGCAAACATTACGAGCATTCAAGTCCGCCTACAGCCAATGACGTTCAAATACAGGACACGGAATCTCTAGGATATCGCTGTGATGGGGGGGGGGCTGAATATTTCACTCACACATATACTGCAGGGGAAGTAGAACAAGCCATAGTTCTTGCATATTATGTTGACTACCCTTGTCATTGAATAGTTACAAGCAGCTGTTAAGCAGTCTTCTTCAGGCCTAGTTTTTACAGCAATGCTGTTTCTAAAGCTTGTATCCGTCTGGTCATATCAGAATAGTTTAAACTCTATTATAGATACGTACCTGCTGCAACTGTACATTTTCATTGTGACTCTGCTATTCAACAAAGTAAAGGAATATCGACATTAATATTAGCACCAGAGTGAATGCCCGCGGTGCAGTGAGTGTCAAAGGAGAAAGTCCGGCTGTATACCTTTTTGTCATTTATATCAATCCTCAAATGCTAGACACACATTAAATAACCGTATGTAATATATTTGAGTAGAACATTGAAATAAAGTCCAATCCAGGTGACTTTGCTCTTCGAAATTGAGTGGTCACTGTGCCCTCCCACCGAAAGATAAGCCAAGCCGACAGTGGCGTTTGCACGTGGCAGTCTATACCCAGTCGTTTCATAGCCAGCTGACTTTGGCGCATACCCAGTTTAAATAGGGTCAAACTGACGCATTTAGTAATTATTTGCATAAACATTGTAACATTAGGGATAAAAATACCTAGAGTGCATTTGGCTACTCCAGGAACTAATTGGCCAGCTTACACACCACATCCCGAAGATTTTAACAAACTAGAAACAGATACACCAAACTCAGAACATTTTATTATGTTGATGGAACCAACTTTGGCTGAAAGTTGCTAAATAGCAACCAATTCTCATCCCTGTAAGATGAAACATGTCAAACCAGTACCCAAAATGTATAATTTATGGTTCATAAATTTGTGTGAGAAAAGCCAACCTCTCCTTCAGGAGGAAATTGGTATGCACTATTATCCTGTCAAGTCATGCATTTTGTGCGGCACGCCCCCTTACAACGTGAGCGACCCCATGGCGCATAACCTCACTACAGTCGTTGTTTCGGCAATTATAGAACAAAAGGGATATGCCGATTTTCAATGTAATTTTAATGTGGAGCTTATATTCACCTTTGGGAAGATACTGTCTGTTGCTAATGTAACATTATCCTTGTGTTCTAATTGGGCAGTTTCAGTATGCTCCCTTTTTTTTGGGGGGGGGGGGTCGGTTTGTCCCTTGAAGGATACTGTCCGCCACAAGACTAAAATGCGGTATGAAGTCAGTTGTAATACTACATTAAGGATACTAACACGTACACAGATGTACGCTTTCAAGCGTGCCGTTCTCGCTGTGCACAAGATAAATAGGTTGACTGCACAGGCCCACCTGGTTATAACAACCTAGACAAGGTATTTATCAAGAATATCTATCATAAGAAAATGGCGTGCAAGGAAGCTGGCAGCCAAGGTCTCTCATAACCCATCCCATACCACGAACGGGTTTTCTTTCATATTTAGCACTCAGTACGCTGCTGTGGAAAAGAAATAAAACCTTGCAAAATCACGAGGGTTATTACACAACTGACTTTAAACAGTACAACAGGACGCTATGTTCATATCCTACAAAATAAGTTCGAGGTATGCCGAAGAGCGTTCCTACGCAACCTTAAGCAATTGGCCAAGTGTCGTGGGTACTACTGCTAGGCTGATCTATATGGAATTTAAACAATTATCAAAGATTTTCTAGGTCATAAAAGAACCAATTTTCTGAACACGGATTCCCCAATTACAGTGGTCAATATTGCTGAAATATTGACCTACTAATAATTGTTACTTTGTGAATAGTTCACCAAAGTCGACTGGAGAAATTTTATGCTTCGGAGAAAAGATATAATCTTCACCACCTGTCCGATGTCTCGACCTCGCTGCTTTTATTCCTTTGATGATTCAAAAATTTCTTTTAAAAAATCATCAGGTTCGAAATAAGCAGCATCCAGCGTCACTCGTGACATAAATTGAGTTGTTTGGCACCTAAATTTACAAAACAAAATAGACATACATTGAACGCAAGTATTGACTGAAGGGTCCACTATTTGCTCAAATTAAGTCGTGGTGCCACCAAAGTCTTATCAGTTCATCTTGCAAGGTAAGATAAGTAAATTACCAAATATGAGCGAAATACATGGAGGCATTCTGTAAACATCAGGGTAACGAGAATGTGGGCTTTATGTTCAGTATTGATCTGGCACTCTGCGAGAATAATGAATGGATATTTATGAGAATGGACTCATGGGACTCATGTTTCTTTGTTTTGTTTTTTGCGGGGAAGGTTTTTGTTTTTTTTATTTTTCACGTGCAAATTCCCTCCAAAAGTTGGTGGATTTGGACAAGCAGGGCCTATCTGGAACACTTCTCAGTGTGTAGCGCCGAGCACAAGGAGGGTTATACCAATCACCTGTAACAGTTTTCTGGGTACGAATGACATATAATGTCCGTCCTTGCAACTCATAAAAAATGTTTCCTGTCTATGAACCATTTCACCAACTCAGTCTGACTATTTTATTAAGAGAATAAGCTGCACATTATATTCAATTCCAGTGCGGTGTCAAGGTATGCATGTGTCCATACGCTGACATGACAACCAGAAAACCGTGTAACACGTGAAGCTTGCACTCACAAAAATGGTCCCAAGTGTAGATGGCACACAAAACTGTCACATTTTTGCAGACGAAATGGGAACGCTTTGTAAACACTACATAAAAAATGCATTCATCTGACAATGTATAACTATTTTAATCATGCTTTCGTCAAGGGAAAGCCAAATCCTAATTTTTTATTGCCTTACTCAATACACACTGAAGATGGCAAGGACAAAGGCGAAGGAATAAATGAGAATAAAACACACATGATTATCTGCGCGCACATTTGAAATTGGAACAGCATTAGCCAGCATCATCATCAAGAATACACTGGTCCAAACTATTACTATAGGAAAATCGCTGCAGAGTCCCCGACGGGCTAGGCTGGTCCCAACCCTCGTCCTCTTGTTACGGGTTGTTCTACATTACTTGAATGCTTGCCGGAATGTAGGGATCTGGTTCATTACTAGAGCCGTAATCTTCATTGGTAATCTCTCCAGTCCAGCTGACGTTGTCTGCATGTCCCAATAAAGGGGCACAAGTGATCCTAATACGATGGACGTCATCATTACGTCACCGAAAAAAGTGATGACAGCCATGTACTTGATTGCACGGTTGATACTGTAAAAGCTGCTGTTTAGGCTTCACAAAAACCGTCGAAGACTAACCAATATGATAATTAATTCTATCCTTATGTAACTAGAACTGTTTGTTTAAACGTGTCCTATGAAACATACATTCTTTCCACACTTTATCACATTGTCTCCTCTGCCATCCATTTGAATTCTTGCCTGGGTCGCAGCTGGAGGCTCTGATAAATAAATAAACTAATTGCAAAACGTTTATAAATCACATAATCGTGATATTTTAACAGTACTGATTCAGAAAAAAGCACCCCTGCTGTGCGGTTTAAGTGGCAATGGCCACCTGTCATGGAGAAAACCAAATGTAACTATTTTTTCTTACAGTGAAGAGGGCATGTGCTTTTACCTGTCATAAGGTAACTTGAAAATTAGCAATTAACAATAGCATGTAATTGTGGATATATTCGGTGGAAACAAAGTCAAGGTATGTTTTAACTATTTTCCAGTAATTGAACTGTATTGGCATTTAATACAGGCAAATACAAATAGGACAGTATTTTAGTCCAGATCATCTAAGTAGAATGTATGTATCCTCACAGTAAGAGGTTCCAACTGTCTTTGATTCCTTAACTAATACAGGCAAATACAAATAGGACAGTATTTTAGTCCAGATCATCTAAGTAGAATGTATGTATCCTCACAGTAAGAGGTTCCAACTGTCTTTGATTCCTTAACTGGAAACGGCGTCTGATCCCTCCCATTTTTCCACCATGACAGTCCTGTGCCCCATGCCTGGCCCTCCAGTCCAGTGTCGCGTTCCTTTGTCTTCCGCCAGTAAAATATTTGTATATTCGTCAGAACAGAATAGTTTTTCCACGCATGTGTCACACACATGGCCCTGGTTCATTGTCGCTTTCTCTCAATTTTATTTTTGTACCCGTAACCTGATTAGCTTAGTTCTGTTACTACTGGTTATATGATGGCCTGCTGGTCTACTTTATTACGGCATAAATTAGTTCTTTTCCAAAAGATTTAATGAGATGCCCTTCTTTTAAGTCATAGGTAATATGAGACGATTTGCTTCAATATGATTTGGTCAAAATCCTTTGATTTTATATGCGCAATTCTATTAGCATGCTGCGGACAATGTTAACTCCATCTGTTTATCCAAAGGACCCAGAAGTGTCCCATTAAATTTTGACGTAATTACCAAACTAATATCTGATAATACATACATTACCCCCCCCCCCCCCCCCAGGGATTTTTTTCTAAATTACAAAATCAGTGAGGTGGGGGTCAATTGAACAAATTTGACAACAGACTAAAACAAGATGTATTGCCACCAGTTTGAAGAGGACCCGCCCATTTTAATTATATTCTGTAAAACTCTTAGGTGTAAAATTGATGACAGACTCAGTGTGTGGACAGACAATGACGGCCGAAATAATTTAATATTTACACAGCCGAAAGCTGACTCAAATGTCAGATCATGATCAAAAGATATATTATCTGGTCCTCCATGATCCGACTTTTCAAACTTGAAAAATATGCAAATTATTAGAAGCAATCACTCTACAACAGTATACTGGTCCATTTCATAATATACATCTGACAAAAGTTTGGTGAAGTTACCATAAATTATTCATGAAAAAGAAGTATAACATCATCTGGAACACCACAGAGACAGCCTCAAAATGGTTGATTTCAAATATTCATTACCAAATTTTGTTTTAAATGTGATCAGTGGCAAATGGTTTTAAACTGCATTGGCTCTACTACAAGGTATGCATGCCCCTGGCAATATGTGGTGATGTTGCGACCAATAGTTTCCGCATACGCTAAAGTAAATGAGGTGAACCTATAGATCTAAGTTCAGAGGTGTTGCAAAGCAGACAGACCTGGTCAGTACGCAATATATGATGCCGTAGTGCCTGGTAGTAAAGGTAAGTGTTTTGACGATATGATACACTGGATCCCACGTTCGTTCCCGAGTCCTTGTTGTTCTCTCAGGAAACCAGACTTACCTGGTGCCAGTTTATTTGTTCGATTGGTGTCTTTTCTCTCTCTAATTGTTAGGGGAAATTAAGTTAATTTTTATAACTGTTAAATCGAGCCTTTAGAACTATCCAAACGGACCCAGGCATAACGTGACAAAGAGTCCTTTTCTCGTAATCAACCGCAATATTGCAGAAAAAAAACTAAAATCCGTTTTGGCCGACCACATTTAAACTGGAGTGTGCTGCGCATGTTTAACAATGATTTGCGGGGAGGAATTGGACACATTCTTGGCCGTGCAGGTAGGCTTGATACTTGTATAAATTATAAAAAACATGACTCCATTTCTTCATGGTTATATACAGAGCAACATCTGCGGTTCGTGTTTATAGGGAGTGTGAGAAGGTATGTTTACAGCATGAACTGAGATATATGCTGAGCTGCAGATTTCCCACCAGTTTGCACATATATATGTACATAATGTAGGATGTGGACTCCCACGCGTCACTAATTTCCTTGTGATGGAGATCAATGTGTAGCGCCGAAGACATAAATTCGTGGCGCGGCGAAGCCTCGTCATATTTTTCATCCTGAAAAGTAATAAAACCAGTTGGGACTGCTGGGGGGGAGTCTTCTTTCTTCTTGCATTCATGATGATATGAGAGATTTAAAATTGCATTTGCATAACTTTAGATTTTAGAAAGAAAGAAAGAAAGAAAGAAAGAAAGAAAGAAAGAAAGAAAGAAAGAAAGAAAGAAAGAAAGAAAGAAAGAAAGAAAAAGTAACCAATAGGGTAAACCGTGTACAAGGGCTCTTCTTTGTAACTGCAAAGAGCTGTAAAATCAAAAGAAATTAATACATCTCTTCTGAACATAGAACAAATTTCGGACCAGAAATGGTATAGTGGTGCCTTTTTTTCTCTGTGCTGCAGCCCGTCACATTCTATGCGTAGATTAAACATATACCCTTTACACCTAACCCAACACATCGCACAGGGACTCGATTATTTTTATTTTTATTTTCCTGTTGCCATGTAAACATTCGCTAGAATAAAATGTGCACGAAAGGCACTGCTTCTTCTGCAACGGAAGAGGGCTTTATAAATGCCAATAGTAGATAACTCGGGCGGCTGGCAGCTGACTCTGTTATCCCACCCATAGATAGTCTATTTATCTCACCAAGGAAATAACGTATATATTTTACCCGACCAAACATAATTATTAAGTTTCTTTATTTGATTAATCTGCCGTGGGCGCCCATGCGCCCAAAAACTTTGGAGTTGTTTATCATATATTCATAGTGAGATTCTAACAACCTGTGTGTGAAGGCAATTGATACCAAAATTGTAAAGTGACATTAGTAGGTTAGATGGAAGCAAGCCATGACAAGTTTATCTGTGTTTACTTGCGCTGTTGTCACTTGTGTGCTGCTTACATGCATACATGCATTTAGCGAAAGATTGAGAGATGGGAATATCACAAGTGCACATGCTAAGTTTCAATACAATCAGTTTATTCAAGTGCAGACATAATTGGAAGTCTTCCTCCCGCTCTGCAGAAAAAAGCACAGCCTCTCAGACGCTACTCTGACCAGGTTTGCAATGTCGGTTACATATGTTGACGGTTACAAGTGTGGTCTCTCCTCCTAATTCAACTCAAACCTCACACCTCACCACCCCAACCCCCAGGCCCACCCCATCCCCTCCCCCTCCCCCAACTCAAGGTCAATACCTGCCGTCAAAAGTCTTAAACTTTCTTGATGCGGCTTCCCATTATATAGTGTGCAGTATCTAAACCTATACAATTATGAAACATCTCTGTTACCTTAAGCCTAGGTCTTGATTTAGTTGGTGGGTGGACTTCCCCTTCAAACCACTGTGATTGCCTTAAGTCTACCTTAACATTAAACTTGGTGCTTCATCTGAATAGGGCAGTCCCTACCGAGGCAACGGTCCATACATTCTTCTAATGAAAGGTCTGCTTCTGACCTGTCAAAGCAATGCAGCTATATCTCATGTAGAACATGGACCGGCCCCCGGACAGGCAGGACTTTGTGAGTGCATCCTGCATGTGAAACCACACGGACCAACGACCGCTTTTGTATTGGCCAGTCAAGTCTTGTGATTGTAAGGCACCAAATGGATAGGAGACCTCATATGAAGAATGAACGATATACTGCGTACTGATCCGGTGTGTATGTATTGTATCCCTTTATGTTTTTTTTTTCAGGATTGCTGTGTCTAGAGTACTGATACGGGCTTGATAACGGGCCATTGGCGATACAGCAGTCGATGTGCCTCCAACATGCCGAATTCAGAGTGCTGTTTGTGATCCATATGCTGTGATAGTGTGGGTTCGCATTGATCCCAGCCAAAGATAGCCTCCTATCCCAATAACGCTTGTAATCTTTTTTGATGCACAACGGTACATTTTTACGTACTAACACTCCACTGCATTGACACCAACGGCACTTTGTCCTTTTCTCAACAGACAAAATACACAGAAGCCTTCGTGTCATGGTTTTACAGTCGCGTACACTGGGTCCAAACGGCCACCTGGGGGCACTTCTGCCATGATCGACCGGTTCCAAAGCATTTTGTTCAATGATACTTTGCACAATTATGGACCGATGAAAATCATGAAAATGGTATGTATCTGATGACCTTTAGATGACCTTTGAATGACCTTGACTGAACCATAATAGCCCAGGCAAGCCTCGCTGGAGCTATTTATTGCCGTTCTGACAGATATTTTGGTCCACAATGAAAAACCTAAAATGGCCAAGGTGTCAACAACTTTCTGAGAAATATTTTGAAAAAATGAATCGCATATTGACCAAAATGAGGAAAAATGCACTAGATATATGGCGCTATTTTAGTTTTAGTTTTATGACAAGGAAATTATGCCGTAAAGAAAAATAAGAGTGGAGCTACAAGCTCTTTCTAATTTAATAGATATTTTTAAAGAAATTATTGTAAAATCTCAAGTCTAAGAGACGTTAAGCTCATTTAAATGAACTTCCTGTTTAGGCATGGGGACCGACATCTTAAATTTTGAAAATCAAAAATGCCCCTTAACTCTTTCAGTCCCAAGTTTCCGACTGAGTCAACAGCTTCCCTCGGGGTTCATTACAGCTAAAGCGCGCTGCGAAAAAATTACAAAATCAGGAGGCATGCAACAGCTGTTGACTCGGACCACTATATTCTCTGGAACCATAGGCATACTGGTACTTAACTGAAAGGTATGTTCACAGCAAATATGAACCTAGCCCCCCCCCCCTTTTTTTTTTTTTTTTTTTCTTATAATTCAGCACAGTTCATTTTGGGTAGTTCGACTTGAGTAGCAGGTGGGACTAAGAGGGCGAATTTCTCGTTGATGGAAAATGTAATAAATGAAAAATGCAGATGAGGTCAATCGGGATATAATGCTTTACAGAAGTGGGTTGTATTTAGTAACCTGGCAAGTTTAGCGACAGATTAAATATTTTAATCACACCAACCAGCCAGAGTAAGACACCATGTTTTCTTCATAATATGTGGGGTTTAGTCACCCAAAATCAAGGACAGAAAAATTGTTGAAATACAATCTTCAATTAACAGCTTACCTCGGCACACTTTGGCCACATTGCGCTCAGATGTTCATGAGACAATCTGTTAACTCATTCTCCACGGGGGTTAAATTGATGGCCAATCAGAGCAAACACGTCTGTCCTGGAAGAGCTGTGTTCTTGTGTCAAATGTGGACAATGGTCAAAGCGTTCTCCCTGATAGCAACAAATAATTCGAAATACCAAGTCCATTGGGGTCTGGAAAAGGAAACATAACGTCTGTGCAGGTATACAATAAAGTTACACAGGCATTCTAATTGAAACCTTGACATAGAGACTTCCATAAAAAACAAATGATCCAATATGTATATATTCTGCCCGATAATTAACTGTTAAAAAGTAACAAGGCCGATACGCTAAATGAAGTCAATCTGTATCATGTTTAATAAAAAAAATGTCATCATGTCACAATACTACGTCATATTAACTTACGGCTGGAAAACACGCCGAGAAAAGTTGTCAAATCGATAGCCTTTGCGTGCACAAACATTTTCTACCTGGAGTAAAACCCAAAGTGGACGATATTGCCCTCTATTAGATTTCACTACTTCTGGTTGAAATATGTGATGTCTGTCATATGTCAAAATTTAAAAGTTCTTGTACTCATTCTTCACATGGTGTTGGAAAGACCTTGTTGACTTGTGAATGCCTCTCTCTCTCTCTCTCTCTCTCTCTCTCTCTCTCTCTCTCTCTCTCTCTCTCTCTCTCTCTCTCTCTCTCTCTCTCTGTCTCTCTCTCTCTCTCTCTCTCTCTCTCTCTCTCTCTCTCTCTCTCTCTCTCATTTGTCAACTTGATGTGGCTTACCTCCGACACTGTTTTTTACTTAATATGGATAAATTCTTAGCCCTATTTTTCTTTGTATACATATATCACCCACATTATCGGTCGACCAGATAAGGATGTATTTAGTATAGACCCATATTTTTCACATGGATTACGAAACAGCCCAAGACTTTATTTATTACTCTCCATGGCATAGATGTTAGCGTGTGCTTTCCTTTCAAATTGTTTGGTGGAGAAAACCGAAGGACTCAGAGAAACCACCGTGCATAGTCACAGTGGAAGGAACTCTTTCAACTTGCTTCCCCAGCAGTGGATCAAACCTGGGCCGCAAAGGTGTGAGACGAACGTGTTGCGGCTCCGCCAACCGTGCATCCACATGAATATATTTCTGGAACTATTTGTCGACTTGACATGGATATATCCTCGGTACATTTGTTAAGTTGATTTGACAATATCTCTGGCACTATCTTGCGAATTGTGATCAAATAATGACAACTTAGCAGTAATGTTTGGAAGAAATTGTATGATGATGGTGGGAAATTTAAGTTAATTAAAATAATGACTGGGGCGCTATAAACAACGGTATGCAAGTATTAAAATACACTCTTATGATTATCAAAATAAACATTAACATATTTCCAAAAATGCGTTGAGCGTCATTATGGCCCCACGTTTGTTGGTCCCAATACAGTAATTCAACTGAATAAAGTGAAGTCCATTGGAGCTGTTATCAATTTTCAAGATTTGTGTGATTATAGAAGTATATAGATTTATTATGATTATGTTGTTGTAGAATTCTACTGAAATTTAAGGCTGTGAAACATGGTTTATAGTTTCCTGCCTCCCACTGATTACCAGTTTTTAAGGACATGCTCATTTGGCTGTTGAAGCCTTAGATTTTAAAAAAATTTAAGGTATAGGTTTACACATAAGGCAGTGCCTGGATTAGAGACGTAGCGTAGAGAGATTGGAGTCTTTTTTTCAAATATGCAACACGGACGACGTGGCACTGTTGGTTGAGTCTTGTGTCACTAACCATCGACTCTTAGTTATTTTTCGTGGTTGTAACGTTACCTTAGAGTTACCAATATAAACACTCTGAGATACTTTGGAAAATAATCACCCAAACAGCAGCCATATTCCGCAAACATTGATAAAAGAGGACAGGCTCAATGATTTAGTGAGAGTTAAGGCTTTGATGTCTTGTGTTTGCAGTCCTGTTACCAGTCTGCGCCCTATGATATTGGGTAAGACTGTCTATCGGGGTGCACCACCAATAAAATTCAGAGCGGGTTTTGTTTTTGGTTTTTTTTTTTTTTTTGTTTGTTTGTTTGTTGTGTTTTGTTTTGTATTTTGTTTTGTTTTGTTTTGTTTTTGTTTGTTTTTTTCGCAATTTGTGAATATTGTTCTTCTTCCCTATTCCCCTGGGCAGTTTTGCATCACAGGTTACCGCTAGCAGTTATTTCGCGCAGAACATGAGGACTGTCTGAAGGCTGTCACTAAACTTGCACTGATCAATTTTTAATCATGTTTGTCGGTGCCAAATGTTTAACTGGACCACTCGTATGGCCTCCATAACTGTCCCTATGCTGGTACATAGATAAAATGTTCAAAAAGAATATGAATCTAGCATTGTTATGACAACTGAGAGCACTTTGACTTTTGCCACCACTGGCAATAAACGAGTATATAAAACTAAGCTGTCAGTAGTGTAGCTAAATCATTTTTCCCACAATATTTCATGCCACGCTGTATCTGCACTCTCGTGAAGCAGGCACACCTTGACGAGACAAATAACATATTACTTAAATCTAACTCATAACCCTGTGTCCTTTTTCCACGGTCATCTCCCCCGACTTACACAAAATATGTAACTTTTACTTTGTAACACATTTTGCAGTCATGGAATTACGACTTCCAAACAGACTAGTCGCAAGCTGAACACGTTTCTTTTCCAGCCTTTACAAACACACATCTTTTTATCTGTTCCATCGTAACAGAAATGGAATCAGTTGTAGACCACATTGCAATGTAATTACCCTGGTAAAAATAGCATCTTTGATCCAAAATTAGGTCTGGGTAACATGTAAAGCCTGAGGTTGTATGAGCAGAGGCGTAATAAATCTTAAGCTTTACAAGAAATGCAAAAAATAAACTTCAACACATAAATGATCGTCCTCATCATTTTGGACCTATACCGTAGCATTAGTGATGCTCGTGCTTATCTTGGGCCGTGTTTGCGTGGTTGGCTGACATACAGCTGCCCACTTTCAGTAGGTCTACGTCAAAGTTTGTCTGTGACAGTGGGGTGTCCACTATCTCTTGATTTTTCTCACTAATTCTACGATTTTGATCCCGAGCTTGATCTTCTTTTGCCTGGTTCCCGTTGCTGTTCATTATGGGGTATCCATTTTGTTTGTTCTGTTCATTATGGGGTATCCATTTTGTTTGTTCTGTTCATTATGGGGTATCCATTTTGTTTGTTCTGTTCATTATGGGGTATCCATTTTGTTTGTTCTGTTGCGTGGACACTAATTGAGGTGCAGATAGTTCGGTATCCTTATTTTTGAGGGGGGATCTGTTTTAGACTGAGACTTCTGCATTTACTGTTGTGGCAATCACATTGCTGAATTATATGTCCCATCACCACTTGTGTCCTTCAGCACATTTATATCCTGTACACATGAGAGTACTGTGCTAATCTTTGCACTGTACTCAAGTTTGCAGACATTTCCAGATGTTTTTTTTTCTGTTTCATTAATCTCAGCTGCTTATGCTCATCTGTGATATGCATGTTTTCCATGTCTGTGCCTTTTTTTATCACTTCCATTAACAGGCCCACTAGAAGCAGCTGCCTTGCTCTCATCAAATTGTAGACTTTCTATCATTATCTTAAGTTGTTTGATTTCCCTGTTGTTTGCGTCCAACTGGATACTTAAGTTTCAGATTTTTGCGTTCTTTTGTTGAAGTGTCGCTTCTAGAAAATCTCTCTGTTGAGATTTTTATTGTTTGTTTACGTTTCTCAACGATTCAACTACCTTGGTTTCTAGGTTTCAAAATAAACGTGTAAGTTGCCCTTGCTCATTTCCCTCCACACTGCTGCCTGTCTATTTGTCAGTGGGAACGTGTTAAGTTGACTGGCATTTCGTACATGTGTACTCTAGGTCACAGTTCTCAAGATATTTAACAAAACGTACTTCAACCAGATTTTCATATGTGTCATGGAATAATTTTGTTAATGTTTGCACTGGATGGAGTAAGTATATTCCGTGTCTTGTTTACATGTCGGCCAAGGGAGAATTGGGTCCAATCCATTTGTGGTCCTTGTTTCTCTCACTGGAATTTGAACACAAATACCTTCATTTTCCGAGTTCAGTTCCTTTAAGTTCATCTCCTCATTTAATAGCCCGCTGTTTATCCCCACATCTGCTGTAACACTGGAGTTTTTATGGGATGTCACGAGTTCTTCGTGATTTATCATGGAGAGGCTCTGTGCTTTCTTCCTACGAAAAAGTTGTTTGCTTTTCCCATTTGTAGGTAGAAGACGGGATCTGCCCTCTTAGGAGAACAGTTCCAACTTTTCACTTGAGTTTGATCACAGTTAAAGCATCATGGGTTGTTAGCAACATTATATCTGCATAAAAATGAATGGGGGGGGGGGGGGGGGGCACCGTCCCTCCTGATAATTACATTCGAACAATTTGCCTTGTAGATGTCTTCTTTGCAAAGATGGCTTACTTTCATGTCACGTGGTATAATTCATACACTCGGCCATTTTAAAACGCAAGTGCACTTTGACACGTTGACGGTACCGGACTTGGACAAGTTACTGAGCAGATTTTACATGCATGCTAGAACCCCAAAAGGAGACTTGTACAAAGTTTCTTGTCTAAAACATTTTATAAACTCATCGAAGAGACATTTACAATCTCCATACTTCTACTACAAGACAGTATGACATATCACGCGACAAGGAATTCAGGGGATCTAACCAAACTTATGCTGCAAGTGTTGCAGAACTGAAATCTGCCGGCAAGCCCTCCGTAGAACACTACTCGCTGATAAGTCAAGCATACTGTGAGAAGCTCTGTAGTTCTCAACTCATGAATGTAAATAGCCCCACAGGAATATTCAACAAAGTGCAGCTTCACATTAGACTATACTTTTTCGGCAGAGGTGCCGAAAATATAGTGGACATGACCAGGACATTTGTAATCAAAACAGACCCAGACACCCAGCTATGGTGAGTTGCCGGTACTCAGTAGGCCCATACTATGGTATTAGAGAATAGCCTCGCCTGAGACATGACATATTCATACTAGCCTAAACCAGGCATAAACAAATAATTCTCCCCATTATTAAACAATTATTAAATTAACTTTTTGTTCATTACTAAATTCATCTTCCTAAAATTCAGTTGGAACCCTGTAGCATATTTATAATATCATACTAGATATTTGCATCTAAAATATCTTACATTTGCTACAAGTGTAGACATTATAAAACCCATTCATGTTTATTTTGAAAAAGACTTTGCAGGCTACCTAGCATTTTTATGCAATCTAAAGCAATCCCGTATACATATATTTTTTTTTTCATGTAGCTGTATAGTCCAAATTTCATTTACCTTGATTTAGAGGTTCATTTAACTTGATTTAGAATTATACATTATTTTACATTGTGCACTCGTGAAGCTAAATAAATTTTCACCATAAAACTGAATATAAATTTCTGTCAGTCACAGGACACAAGCGTGTCTCATCCCTTGCTATCTATGAAAGGGTGCCTGATAATGAAAACATCAACATGGGTGAAGCGCTTCCTAGCGCTATGGGTGTTACACCAGCGGTATCTTGCATTCCGACGCTAAGCACCTCTGTTTCCACTATGCCATCAAATGTAAATCCAATGGTTAAACTTACTACAATTCTAAATGCACCTTTGCCTGTTAATGAGCCTACACCACTGGTTGGTAACTCTATAATGTGTAAAGAGACACTGTTCATACTACCACACAAAATAATGTTATTCCTGCCTCTACTTGTACAGTAGTGTCTCCTGAAATAATGTATCCTACAAAAGTTACCCAAGCCTGTGCAGATGTGGTTGCACTGCCTGTGCAAATAAGTCACTGTCAAGTTGCAACAAAGAAAAATAGCACAAATGATGTCGCTCACCTGTTTGCTAGAAGAGATATTGAATGCCTTTTTTAATCATTTGATGCATGTGAAAGTGCTGTTGCACATAGTCACATGCAAATGAAGGAAACTTCTCTCCAAAGCCAAGGGCACCTTTACAACTTGTGAACTGCCGTATGCAGAACTTAAATATTTCAATCACAGAATGATTGAGAGTACAGTAATAAAACTTTAAAAAAATTGAAAGTTCCAACTAGTATATTATTGTAATGATGTTTTCTACAAAGAGTAGATTTTGCTTTAATATGAACTGCGATACAGAGATCTTTTCCATTGTACAAAAGAAGTAAATACATGTGCATTAATGTAATTGCAAGTCTCTTGTTCAACAAAATTATGAAGTAATTCTAGGTTAAATCCATTTATTATGATGTACTATGAGTAGACATGGACTTTAATGTGAATAGGTAATAAAACACGTTTGTTGACATTTGGATCACTGTTTCTATCATTTGATTATGGTAAATATGGCATAGTGCCAAATCTGTGCTGGTGATAATCATCATATAAAATCTGAATCTGTCTTTTAACCATTGCAGCATGTGTTATATGAATTGTATTACTTATCAAAAATTGGATAAAATCGTCATCCACTATTTTAGTGTCGAATACATCGACTATCTCCCCCAAGACAGCTGTATTACCCTTGGTTGTAGCCTTGGGTGATACAGCTGTCTTTTGGGGGAGATAGCCCCTGTATTCTCCACTAAAACAATGAACAACTAGTGCATGATTGTAGCTCACATGCCACAGGACAGTCTTTTGCACCTCGACAAGAACTCATGCTGCTTGTGTGTGCAAACTAAAGAAAAGCGAACTCCTTAGATGTAACACGGTTACCAAATGCCTACTCAGTTGGTCCCATGTGTGTTGAATATATATATTATATATATATATATATATATATATATATATATATGTGTGTGTGTGTGTGTGTGTGTGTGTGTGTGTGTCTGTATCTTCTACAGATGTCTCTAGTATATATGCATTGTGAAAACATATAATGCAATGATCAAGGGGCAACACGTCCACTACCGTGCGTACTTGACACACCCAAATGGCTTCAACATGTTTCATGCTATGCACGCAGTCTGGCTGGGCTCGATCTAACTACATAATGTATTAAATATGGGGAAAAAAACTGAAAACATGGAAAACACCAACAACTGGAATTAAGATTTGCTAAGCAGCAAATGTCTCTGTGTGTCTACAAAGTAAAACCAGACACCGAGCATGATAGTATAATCTCAATAGTTACATCTTTCAGTATATTTAGCACCTTTTGTCCAATACCAATTTGAAGTGTAATAGGCAATAACATGTCTTTGGCAGTTGGAATGGCATTTCTGTCCAATGTGCTTCAAAGAAATACAAAATCTAAAATACCTCGGAATAACTTAAAATGCCACATCCTTTCCTCAATATTCAGCAGATGCAAGGTGCTCAATAACACACACACACACTCACACACACACACACACACAAATATATATATATATATATATATATATATATATATATATATATATATATATATATATATATATATATTGTAGTCCGAATTGCAGCTGTCGAAATGCCTGGGTTTTTTTTTTTTTTTTTTGTTTTTGTTTTTGGTTTTTTTTTTTTTGGTTTTTTTTTATTTTGTTTTGTTTTTGCTTTTTTAAAAATTTATTTTCTCCAAAATCGCTTGGCAGGCTGCTCCACAATTGCATAGAAACACTTCTGGGAATCTTTTTATGTTTTTCAACAGGTGTACCCCAAATTTGTATTTCTTTTTATGAACGTGTGTTGATGTTACTTTCCAATTCTTTTCCAAATCCGTCACTCAAATTATGATGAAACTTGGCAGAAAATGTAATTTGTGGCAAAACAAAGAAAGTTGTTCACAGGGTGAATTGCTGAGGATACCTTATTTTTAATTCAGAAACTTCTTAGCAAATGCATACATTCAAATTGCTTAGTATGTAAGTCAATGGGGATTACAACGGTAACTCTATTACAAGACCTTCAGTACATCACTTCAAGCTTGTCCACAACATATCCTAGAACCCTCACTAATGTGGAAGATCAACAGGTCACTTTCCAGCAATATTGGGTCTTTCTTTAATTTCATTTTCTCATGCTTTAATAGCCCCCCCCCCCCAAGAAAAAAATACTTTTCCTCCAAAACCAGCATAAGAATAGTTTGAAATTGTGACAGAACACTTCTTAGTACCCTGAGACGTTTATGTGTTCCACAGTTAGTGCTGTGATTTTTTGATTTTTTTTGTCTTTTATATATACTTTTTTTTTGCCGTAGAGCTTATGTGAATTTTTCCTCCACTGTATAAAAGTGCCAATATCTTCAAAATGTAAATCAGTTTAATTTAATTTAAGTTAACTTTCATATTTAGCGTTGCCAAATCTGGTCACATGGTGATATTTTAATTATTTGGGGTTTTCCTGACTTTCAACTTTGATGGCTGTAATTGCGTCAGTGTGCATGAATAACATTGTCCGAAATCTGTATGATGGTGAATAATTACAATAAATATTTATATATGCACATACCGATGAGGCTTTTCCGGTTTTGGTACTTTTGACCTTGCGCAACTAGAAAGGTCACACTGAGGTCATTGACTGTTCAATTTCATTTATTTTTTTTCGCTTAAACCTATCTGCTGGGTTTGTTTCATACTTGACGGGGATGTACTGAGTTGGTTTTACATAAAATGGGTTCAGAATAGACGGCATTGACTTGATATTTAAGGCCACATACCAATTTAGTATTGCATTTCTGCCAAACTGTTACTCAAGTTGAACTGAACATGGTTGAAGCATCCCCAGTGAGAAAGCCGAGAAAGCTGCTTGTATGATGTTGTTACTTTGCACTTCTGCTTTCTAATAATTTTGTTCATTTGTGGCCATTTATCATTATATTGTATGTATAAATTCCTTTTGATTATATTTTTATTCAGTGCGCATGCTCATCTTTTTTTTTTTATTTTTTTTTGCATATTCTTTTAGTGGCTTCCACAAAACCCTCTCCTTGTTACCATCAATAATATGTCATCTCTCAAAAACTTTCCTTGCCACACTCTAAGATCAATGAGTGAAGAGGTACCATACATACACACACATATCTCTATCTCTCTCTCTCTCTCTCTCTCTCTCTCT
Source organism: Hermodice carunculata (assembly GCA_964020975.1). Classification (NCBI taxonomy): domain Eukaryota; kingdom Metazoa; phylum Annelida; class Polychaeta; order Eunicida; family Amphinomidae; genus Hermodice; species Hermodice carunculata. The sequence goes on from OZ026621.1 coordinate 19,191,837, forward strand.
CTCCATATATATATATATATATATATATATATATATATATATATATATATATATATATATATATATATATATATATATATATAAAGCTGCAAAACATGCTTGATGGTCTTCTGATGGAGACCTGTTTATAAATTTATATGACTGTTAAAGCCTCAAACATTCTAAATTTTGAATCAAACAATAAATTATGTCCATTAAGTTATAGCTTTGGCTTAAAACATACACAGTGACTGGATCGGCTTTGGAATGCAGAGTGATTGGATTGTGATCATGTTTTTGTTGTTGTTGTTTTTGTTGTTGTTGTTGTTGTTGTTGTTGTCGTTTTTGTTGTTGTTGTTGTTATTGTTGTTGTTTTTGTTTTTAATGTTTTTCTTTTATTTTTTTTTCTTTTATTAATTTTTTTTTTTTTTTGGCTTTGAGCGCTACACGGATCACATGGCACTGTTGCTCATGTTTGTCTGGTGCTTCATAATTAATATTAACTTGTGTTTTGGTGTGCCAGAGCAAGAATGTGAAAAAACATGCTTTTTGCACTTTGAGATCTCTTGATGATTGGTAGCTATCTAGTATGCAGACAAGCTTGCCTTGACTGAATGTACTACATTTTACCAGGAACAAAAAATATTCTCCTGTGGCCAATGCGAGCATTCCTTACAGTATGTCAGTTCAGTTTGTCTTATCTCATAAACCTTTGGCAGGACTACGTCTGTGCGTTTTTCACAGTAGCAGTGGTAATATATTTTCTTGAATGTAATGATAAACATATTCATCCAGCACTGTGATAAGATGACTCTTCGTGGAAGATGTTGGCAGGCCTTTTCTGTATAAGAACCTTTCTCGCAAGTGTATCATGAATAAATAGCACAAAACAAACACTTGATTATAGATTCAGCTTCATATAATAGTCCATACTTTATTAGTTGTTACTACAATATATCTTCAAAGATTGAATAATGTAGTATTATGGCCATCATCCAATGAATCTGAGACAAAAACCTTTACAAGGATTGACTAACACAGACTTTCTTCATTTGATCCTCTCTTCTATTATTTAATATCATTATTTTACATTTCAATTCGAGTAATTGCCTGTCTGATGAATATATCTATTATACAAGTCTATAAACAATGTGCCATTTGATTCAAAAACCTTTCAAGGCCTGTTCAGGACAAAACATATTGCACAAGAACAGAGGTCTCACTATGGGTCCTTTGCCAAAGTGGTTCAGAACTTGGCACTGTCCGCATTGGCCAGTACAAATTGACACAGTTGATAATCCACCCAAAGCACAGAAACCATATCATACCCCTTATTCTTTGAGCCGAGAATTACAAAAGCAAATATAAAATATGTTAAAAACTGAAGTGATAAGACCATCCACTTCCCCATATGCCATCTCAGTGATTTCAGTTCCAAAGAAATTGGGTGAGATAAGATTGGTTATAGACAGCACAAGATTGAACGATAGTTAAGAATTCATACCTATTGTCAAGCATATAAGATGCAAGAAATCAGTTCGGTAACGCCAACTTTCAGTGTCCTTGACCTTACACAACGATTCTTCATAATCCGTATAGATGAGAAAGACAAATGCAAAACTGCATTTGTTACAAGGCAAGGAATGTTTGAATTAGACTGAATGACATCTGACCTAAAAGTGGCACTCTCTATCTACCAGACTGTCATGAAGTGCTCTCTGGCCTAACTGGTTACGTAACACTATACATTGACCATATAATTGTCTATAGCAAGAACGTTGATGGCCATGTACAACATTTGCAAGCTGTATTTCAAAGACTTGATAAAGTTGGCATGAAACTGAACCCACCCAAGTGTGACTTACTGAAGCAAGAAATCTTATACCTTGTCATACCTTGCACATGTGACTTAAAGGGTCCTACTCAGATCCGAAAAAGGTAGAAGTTTTACATAGGATAAAGGCCCTGACCACTGTAGGGAAAGTTTCCTGCCTTCTTAGGAATGGTAGGTTATAATTGCTTCTATATACCACATTGAGCAAGATAGCATGCCAGCTTACAAATAGGACCAACAAAAATGCTGACTTTTGGTGGAAAGGAGAAGCTCAAGAAGGCTTCAATTCATTGAAGCTGGTAACACCACAGCCACCACCACTACCTCAACCCCACCCCCTCTGGCTTATCCTAACACTGGGGCCTCTAATTACATCTCTACTGGTGCTTCTGATTATGCAATAGGACCTATAAAAGTGATGATGATTTTGAGTATATATTGCAATTCTTGTCTGGCAAACTGCATGCTGGACAGCTTAAATGTCCAACAATAGAGAAGGAGGCTTCTGCCATAGTCTATGTGTTTACAAACCTTAGGCCTTATCTCAGTATTGCACATTTGACAGTTTTTACAAATCATAAGCCGCTGAAATCTTTGTTCAATGCCCAGATTAGTAACACTACAGCATACAAGTGGCAATGATACTGCCAGGGCCGATTATCTTTCCAAAGTTCATTTAAGGTCAGAGGAACAAGCTAAGATCAATATTGTTGACCCACATGAACCACACTAAAAGACACTACTTGTGGATAATTTGGATTCTTAGGTCAATCATAATGATATGATTACCTGTTAGAAAAAAATAAGGATCAATTGCAGATTGCCTGTCAGCTTCAAAAACTAAATCCCCAAACTAAGAGAATTATAGATGCTTTAATAAAAGAGAGTTCACGCACACACTCTGAAGAATATGTATTACAAGATGACACTGAATCACATAGCTGGCCCATTTAATACGAGCATTGGCCACACGTACAAGTGGTCACTCCAAAAACCTTCATTGGTACCATTTTAGGGCAATTATCATGATGCCAATGGACATTTTGGAATCCATAAAACATACCAAACCATAAGTGCCAGGTACGATTGGCCATTCATGTACACGGATGTGGTCAACCAAGTAGCAAGGTGCACTGTTTGCAATACAAGAACATCAAAACACAAAATAATAGAATTACAGGGCTTGCAAATATATATAAATTCCTTTTTCAAATTGTTGGTATTAATACCCAAGGTCCTTTTCGTGGCAGTTTCTTTCAGGAAATAGATATATAGATATATTTCAATAGTAGATCATTTTAGTGGATGGCCGCAGGCCTATCCTATCCCTGACAAACCTGCCCAAACAGTGGCACACCTCCTTATGGAGGAATTTATTCCCCACTTTGCTTGTCCTTAATATGTCTATACAACAAATGATGCATTCGCCAAGGAAAAGAATATTCACAGAATCACTTGTTCCCCTTACCATCTACAATCAAATGGTCGTGCCGAAAGATTTCATCGTGTTTTAAATGATATACCTGCCAAATCAACCGAGTATCAAGATCAGGGAAACTGAGACTTGTATGTACCACCTGCTCTGCTTGCTTACAGAACTAGTTTGGAACAGTCAATAAGATTTTGCCCTATTATTGTGTATGGCTGAGACCCTATCTTGCCTTGTGATATTCTTTTAAGGCCAAAACTGAGGCCCCTAGATGAAAATTACATTATCTGTATGTTAACTAGAATACATGAAACATACTAGCTAGTCAAACATAACATGCAAGAGGCCAGAAGTAAAAATAAAGAAGTCTACAACTGATGAGCTGTAAAGCCTGACTGCCAAGTTCATGACCGACTGATAAAAATAAGGAAAAGTTGCATAACAAAACCTAATCCCAGTGTAATTTGGCATTATATGCATCTGGTTCCTGCTCTTAAATCACAGAATAGCAAAATACATCTGATAGCAGTGTTATCTTTTGCTCACCGAGATGCAATGTCTACTCTTTAAGAAGCAACTTGTGCACCAATACCTAGTCCTTCTGGCCACTTAGTGACAGATTATCAAATGGAAAGTAATTAAGTTGCGATTTCAAAAGATATTACATTGTATGTCTTACTCACTGATAATATTGTCATGCAGTGTACTGCAGATAAAGATGGACACTGTGTACTTAAAGAACCTATGTTTTCAATCTCAAGTGCGCCTTATTATCCTTTTTTATAAAGAATCAATATTTGGCTGACAAACGTTCCGTTCGCATACAAAAGGCCAACTATAAATTTCCTATTGTCCATTACCTACATAATTGTCATTGACTTGTAGCATGTTGCTCACCTGTGACTTTAAATTGCTATAAAAGCAATCAGAGAGAAATTACTTCCCTCAAAATTGACGAAAGTATTTAATCATTTTGCTTACCATCTAGTCGTAAAGCAAGCAATGAATATTTTCACATTTTGCCATATTTTACAGGGAACTCATCTGCCATGTCTAAACAAAAATTGCTTCAGCTCATAAAATTAAAATTTATACTGAATGAAACATGAAACTTTTTCAAGAATTCCATCTGATCATTTTTTATTGAAAAGAAATCTGAATGACCTTTTATTGAAGGATATCCTACTTCTGCCTATCCCTGAACTGAAAATAGCAATAAATTACATGAAAGATAAGTGTACTACTGTTAGTGAAAATGGATTCACTCTGGCTTTCAAAATTATACTGGTTGCCCTTCCAGTATTAATCGTAAGTGGCATGCTTGCCTCAGCTATTTGTTACTACTGTTACATTTATAAAAAAGAAAGAGCATGACAGTAAGGAACTCACTGACTATGATAATGATTGCCCTAACAGTGAGGCTGGTATTGCATGTTTAGCCAATGATAAAGACACTAATGCAGCTGTTTTTTGAGACGCAAAACCTGGAGCCAGGAGCACAGTGGCTAAATAATACCTCTACGTGGTTGGACTGCAGTAGGAAAGACAACACTTTTAAAATAATGGACTCTTAAAAACTCACAACATAAACAGTGTGTTGTGGTGGCTGAGCACAACACACAAAATGAAGAATTGCGGAAGACACTGGACTTTTTATGATGGTATGATGACAAACACCTCATGAGAAACCCATCAACTCCTCGTCTACTGGGAACTGAATGTAGCTGCCCTAAAATCTGCACCTGAGAGATCTCCTGATTGTAGTCGAACTAAGTTTATTTATGATCGTTCAGTTTTTACGTGCATACTTTGTTGTCACTTTACCTTTCAGACACTCAATATAGGACATCGTTACCACTGTATTACCACCTATTTACCAGATTCATGGAGATTTGTGCCAAAAAACATATCAAAATCTGCCAGTGGTTATGAGAAAACCACTAGAGACTGCCTGGCGACAATTTTCGATCTGAGATAGGCACCATGAAGTTAAATCATTCTCCAAAGAAGTGTACCAACACTATATGAGTAAATACGTAAAAGGTCAACGCTCTGCATGTTGAGATGGTACTTTGGAGAAAAAAATATATTGCTTACCAACTTTCTTACTGCAAGCACATTAACTGTATTACTGATTGATTGTCTGTAGCTCTGCGATGCAGTGACTGATCCCTTCCACACTCTTGTGAATGACTGCTTATGACTGCTTATTACTATGCTGACTATATTCCATGCACAGTGAGGGTGATTTCACATTAACACTGGATATTGCAATAGATACGGACAATGAACAATGGATTATTACAATTTCGTGTGCTACCATAACTATAACTGGTCGTTATATCACAAGTGATTGATTGCACTAGAACTGCTTAATGTTGTTGAATGTTTCCTATAGCCAACATTGCTACTGTAACTATGACTGGCTGTGTATCACAAGTGATTTAGTGAACTGGAACTGCTTAATGTTGTTGCAAGCCTCCTATAGCCAACATCCCTATTTTCATTTTCGCATTTCAATCTAAATGTAAAAACTTTGGAGGAGCTGTGCAACTCGATGAATGTGTTGCTGCCGGGTGGAACAAAGCCAAACGTTCCACAGTGAGCTTATTTCAATTTCCAAAGGACCCCCATCGTTGCCGTGCATGGACTCATGCCGTGGGGATTCACTGGGCCTACATTATTTTGGTGGTTATTCAAGCTGACCAACCCACGACTCAACATGATACAGAATAAAAAGTACATAAAAATAATTGTTGTATACATACAAAAAAACTCAGCAGATAGTATTGCGTTATTCCTATTGCGTTGTGTGTACGAGCAGTAAATGACGTTATACTTGGCTGGCATGGCCTTTTTTTTATCTCATTCACATTGATTGCTGTTGTGAGCCCAGTGGATGTCAGCTTCATGACATAAGACAAGCTACCACACTAACAAATAATCAACTGAAGTTTACAATCAGCGAAACGGAAAACTTTGCGGGATTCTGTGAGTGATGGTAATTTGTGATGTTGAATTCACAATCCGCCCAGATTCCATGGAAGCAGATGGAATCACGGTATCAGTAAAAGAAAACGGAAACATGCATTTCTGTAAAATAAAAACTTCCGAACCTGTTTTCAAAAGCTTCCATACCCGAATCCACTTTTTAAAATAAGTGTATTTTCAGAAAGCGGGGTAAAAAAAAAACAAGCCTGCAAAACTTCAATGTACGCAATACATTACGATGTGTACCTAAACTGGACCGCCAATAAACAAAGATAGTCAACAAACAGCGTAAGACCACATGCAAGGCATTTCAAGATTGTATATTTTCATGTGTAAACTTGGGTCTATTTGATTATGTGCAGCCCACCTCATTATTTTCATCTATGCACATTGCAAACAGTGCTGAAATCACTGGGCCTCAATTCACCCTGATATCCAAATGAAATGTTCCCCAGTGGGACTGTCCCACAATGCATGCTAAAACTAGCACTCACCAACACGTGCATTATTTGCTGGGTATCGTAACACATTTGGGATTGTTAACTAATGATGATAACTGCTTCAGACACAAACGAAGAGCCCAATTAAATTTAAGATAGTAAGTCTTGTTTTTAAAATTACTTTAACGACCATTCTTCCAGGTAACTCGGGGAACAGACAACAGGAACATAGCGAAATATTATGATAATATCACTGAACACTGTGGCTATGCAGTTATGCTGTTTCCCCGGCCCAAGCTACCCCTCCAGACAAGTTGAAATAAAATGCTGTGTTTGAGTGAGCTTTACTGCAAAATAACGGCACATGTTGGCCAGCTTTTCTGCTAGCTTATAACTCACCTACGGTTGACTAGAATGACTGCTCTTCTCTTTTTTATTCAAATGGGTAGTCTCTTATTGATGCGGCTTGATTTTCTGCAATTCTGCCGCAATTGCCTTGTCTATTAAATCTTTGTCATTTGCGTCAGAAACAAATCGGAGGGATAGATTAAGACTGCCATCACCATCATCATCATCATGATCCCTATAATTGCTGAAGTTCTCCCATCTTGCTCTGTTTGGTGTTAAGCACTAATGCAGTTCTGTGGGCTATCGCACGCAGGATGAGAGAAAGGTTACGTTTGTGACGTCAGCAACAGTTTTGCGCCAGTAACCACGATATGCAGCGCTTTTGGCTTGCCAAGGAGGCTCATTTTAAACGCACCAAAATCGTCCTTTTAAATTATGATATTTGCGAAAAATCACCGGATTTTATATCTAAGATTTGAAGCCAAACTTTATGTGATGTTAGACCCCAGCAACCAATCGGGCCTTTAAGTTCTGCCTGTGCATTTTGAATACTTTGCACCCCACACTGCATTGATGCAATTTAGCATTTCCAATTTGTTTGGCCCACGAAAGCGTTAAATCTGGTAATGCTTTGAAACCTGAGAAAGATCAACAGAGGAACTCTGCGCGACTAGCAAGCAAAACAGAATATCGTCTTTTGAAATATCAAATAAATACAACCCGCTAGACTGTCGCACCCTTACTGCTCCAACACTTGGGCAAAGTGTGGCGGCAAGTTAATTTTCTTGTTCCAGATTTCTTGTTTGTCACAGTCGTTGCCTCGTGTGCAAGGTACGATTCATTTAGTTAAATTTTAATATCAATATGCCCACAAATTCATGCAAGCATCTTGGTCACGCATTACGTTACGGCATTGACCTTGTATTGAAAACCTGAATAGTCAGTGTCACATGACCAGAAGCTGGCCAGAGAAAGAGCCTGGCACGGGCATTGTCAATAGTATTGAATGGAAACAAGATGGAGCACTTCGTACTTGAGCGAACGCTCACGTTTGTGAAGAAAAACATTGCACATTAGGTCAAGTATTATCCACGTGTTTAGCTTTCTCTCTGATGCAGACCAAGAATAATGGTCTCACTGCTTTCCGGTTCGACTATTATTCTCTTCCCTTATCAAAGAGAATGCTAAACTCTCGGACAGCATCCTACACTTATTATGGATGGTAACTGGACGAGACCTGCTGCCAAAATTATAATATTTTTCATTGAATAATTTAATTTGCATGGGTATGCGTGGTAAGTTGTGTGCAGATCTAGAAAGGGTTCATCATGGGGCCACAGTTAAAAGTAAATTTTACCCCCCCCCCCCCCCGAAAAACATCTTGGAGCTGGTCGAGTCGTATAAGACATACTGGAGAGTAAAAAAGAAAAACAAAACAAAACAAAATGAGGGAAGAATTATTGAGAAAACAGGTATAAGCTAGGACATGTTAAAACAGCACTTTGATGCCAGCCATAGAGTAAACAAGCAAAGCAAGAAACAGCGTAAAGACGCCTGGCAGAACTTGAAAAAAGATGCCAAAAAAGGAAGTCAAAAATTAAAAATCTTCATCTTCATATTTTTTCAAGGGGGGTTCCTTCTAGCCCTCTGCCGGGTACCTGCGAAAAAGAATGGGTTTCCAGAGCGACAGGTATTCCCCGTGGAAATGACGAGTATTGCATATTTTATATGTATATATATATATATATATATATATATATATATATATATATATATATATATATATATATATATATATATATATATATATATATATGTGTGTGTGTGTGTGTGTATGTATATATATATATATATATATACATATATATGTGTGTGTGTGTGTGTAATAAAGATAAATAAGCAAATCAATAAGTGATAGTCTTTCACGTGAAATGCGTCATGACAGGCGGGAATTTTTGAAACTTCCACAGTGAGACTCTTCAATTTTGTTAGTAAAATATTACTGATCTGACATCATGACTGATGGAACACCACAGGACCAAGGCCCCCAAGTCCCAAGTTTAAGATTATTTACCAGGCACGGAGAACAAGCCTAAGGGATGCTATATCAAAAAAAGAAAACAGCTCAAATATTGCGGTTTGTCCACTAGTAATATACCAAATCATATTAAAGTGTGGATAGATTATGCAACCCAATGTGGCGGGTAATACCTGCGGGTACCCGGGTATTTTAATACCCGCCTGGCGAGTACATAAGTAACAAACAGCACTACCCAGAGCCTTGTTGCTTCTATCTTGAAGGTGTGGACTGCTGCTTGTACCTCTTTCTACTCGGTCAATAAAATGATGGCAAGACAGATGGTGATCCTTGAATCTTCCTAGATATCCTGTGCAAATCACCCACTGACGTGTCTTACGGCCAGCCTGGCCCTATATATAGACCGCAAACAATGAATAATGATACATTGAAGCTATATTTAGCACAACGTCAAGAGCCAGTGTTTTTGCACTTGTTTTAAACATAGTTTATTTGCAAAAAAAAAACAATTGGCCAACAGTTACAATGCCTATATGGAGGCCTCTTGTGTTTTTGCACTTAAATTTGAAGGTCAAAAACTGATAACTCAGAGTTTACAGTGCGTAGGGGCATGGCTAACAAGAAACCATAACGTAACTCGAGGTTAACTTGAAAGTGCATGTGTACAAGCCAAGCTTTCAGTTAACAGCTGGCCATACGAAAAGCCTGATAAATAGTTCTTTTAAAGCTAAAAAAAATTACTGCCAGTTATTTTTCCAGCGATAAGAACACCCTTGCGAAGAAATGTATACTTAGAGGCACTACCTACATTTATGTTGACTTCTGTGTATCTCCAATGTCCAGTCCCAGCGAGGATGACTCTGAATGTCTCTTTTCGGCTTCGATCGATGTAGACCAACTGATCTCAAGGAGTTGCACCTGAACAAGGAGTATACATACATGTATCTCTGCAAACCTTGCTGTTTAATCAATCATTTCCTTGAACACGCATTGGGATGTGCCGGTGTTCGCCGTGGGGGTGGAGCCTCTCGAGGCTTCTCTCATATTATCGCGTGACATGACATACCCACACGTGGGGGTGTCAGTATCGGAAAACCAAATATCGTCAAATTTTGTGGATACTGACTATCAAATATCTGATTCATCAAGTTTGCCAAATGGCCGGAATATGAAGGATCATAAGAATATTTCAAATGTCTATGGGTACGAAAAAGTACAGATATGAATTAATGTAAAACATTGAATTGATTAACTCAAAGAAATCCCTAGACAGTTCTAATATGGACGTGTATGATGATATTTACAACCGTTATAATGCATATTTTGACGCGAAAAGCCATCAAACGTTAGGTTATTATATTTTTTCTCATGAAAAACAAATAACAACTGCTCCCACCCATAAAAGCAGGTAATCGTAAAGAATTGTCTTTTGGTGCAGCCATCATTCTTACATGCTGAACAGCTTTGAAGGATTGTTTATGGATTGTTGAAGGCCAACACAGTTGGGGGAGTTCTGTTTCCACTGTATATAGCACACAGAGTGAGCGATGTTGCGGTATTGATACTAGACCAGTTTTCTTTTTCTAGTTGGCTCAGGAGGAAGCCAACGAAATCTCTTTTGCTGGCATAAGCAGTGAAGTCAAAATATTTGCAGCAAAGATAAAAACACTTCACAACTAAGGCTTGTTGTGTGTCACCCATGCTGATTAAAAAGAGACTATGATTCTAATTTAGTTTTAAGAACATATTTTCTTATGAACAGATAATTTCATGAAACTGTAGAGATCTATTTTGTCTGAAATACACACTTCCGGTTCAACCATACACAAAAATAATTCTGCCCACTTTGTAATAATTGCTGGGGAAAAGCAAAGCGAAACATGTTTCCTATGTTAAAAATGTAAATAGAAAAATGTGATTTTTTTAATGCTTCATGTGAATTCTCAGGAAAATATTAGGAATAATTTTCCAATAAAGAGAAAGATGATCCCAAAATGTTCGTAAAATCAAAACATTCTTCGTATATTAATTCATTTTTCCTTGTAAGAACGTGCTTTGCAATGTATGCAATAAACATAGGTCTAGGCACAGTGTCAACCGGTGGTATTTCACAAGAGTATCGACACAGATCTCATATAAACATAACCACTGCTGTTTATAAAAAAAGAAAAAAAACTACAAATGGTGACATGTTCATTAAGATTCGCTGATCTTGCCGAGCATGTAATTCGTTGTCTGTTGTATATAATTCAAGATAGAGGTTTCCCACGAAACATAGTATAATATGGAATTAAGCAACAACCGTTAAAATATGTGTTGCTTATTTTCCAAACCTTACACAAAATAGTTGACTCCATGCTTTCCATGAACACTTAGGTGCACTTCCAGCACAATTTACATACTTGCACCCGCACTTCCAGTGCACATCCTAGCACGTACTCTAAGGGAATTAAGTACATTGTGCCCTTTTCTGGAGTTCTTCATGGCCTGAGCGTGTATAATTTGCATCGATCCACATGTTGTTAATTATAATATTACACACGAGTGTTCCTACTGAGTGTAATTTGTTAACTGTTAATTTGTCTATAATTTAGTAAGATACATGGCTGTTCTTTTTGGGCAGGCTTAAGGTGCTTAAACTTCTGCGTACATCAGTTTTGTGTATTTTATTTTGATACATGGGCCAATTAGATGTCAAGAAAAAGATAGCATTTCAAAAAAAATCCTAATGATATAAATATGACGAGAACATTCCGATTTAATTCAGCATTGTCTATACAGAACACTTGTCCCTAACGAGATAGGCTCAGCTTTGTAAGTTAACAGCCCATCATACCATGGATGTTTCTTCCGCAGGCTTGTGACATAGGTAGGCTCAATTGAATGAGCCATATGCTGTATTTGTTTCCCGAGGCGACCGTTTCTTCGCCTTGTTGTTGCTCTCACCGCTGTTCTTGTTCACGCTCTTCTTGTTCTTCTTCTTCATCTATTTCTATGTAGGCTCAGGCCTACTTAGATGAGAACTACGTTTGGATTGTGTTTAGGGGACCTTGGCCTAATTCTCAAAGTCCTAGGGCCACTAATTTGAAATCGATTTCCGTGCAATAACTATCCAGATTTCTTAATTAAATATGGTTAAACTTAGTATAATCATGTTTTTGGATGAAAAATTGATTGGTTGGATTCGTAATTGAGTGACATGGCCGTAATTGTTGGTGTCACGGGGTCACTGAAGGGATATCAGTTTCCTTTGGATTACTACTCAAGAACCTTAAACAGCTTCAAACTAACTTGAGATGATCATGTATTGACCTACTGCATTAAGGCCTACGTTGGGATTGTATATTGATCCCCTTGACCGAATTCTCCAGGTCACATGGTCACTTATATGAATGTGCTTTGGGCAGATGTTCAATCTGTCAAATGGAGGCTCAAACATGCCCAGGCACACTTTGAGCCTGAAGTCAGTGTACCGCAAGGCGCCAACGTTGGCAATGATCCTCGAATTGGGGCATGTACGCTCGATGTAGAGATACAGACACCTACCAGTTGGCCCAGGGCTTACAGTCAGGTGCCAACTGGTCCTGGATCTGAGGATCGACCTCAAATCGAGGCCTCCATGGGGGGGGGGGGGGAGTGTTACTAGTTCGACCACACCTGGCAGCCAGGATCACTGGTCCTCAAATCCAAGCCCCTTGTCCTGGATTCGAGGCTAATCCTAAAATCGAGGTGGGGGGGGGGATGGGGGGAGAGGTCTTCCACAGATCCTATGTGGATGGTGGTTGGGTGATCCCCTTTGAGAGTCTCGTCCACAACCACGGTAGTTCAAGTGAACAGGTTTGATGGTGAGTGGCCCATCCTACCCTGCCCGTTGTACGGCTGGCTGTGCGTCGGCAGTTCTATGGCTGGATGGCACAGTAAAACCTCATTATAATGGCACAATCTGTTCTCTAGAATGTATCAGATAGCTGTAAATGTCAGACAAAAGAATCATATAACACAGAAAATGAGTTTTCACTGTATCTTGGTGATCATTAAGGCAGTAAACACCAAGGGGGGGGGGGGGAGGAAGTCAGCAGTGGCCGTTGGTAGAGTTTGGATGACATGGTCACTCCTCCCTACAGTACCTCCTCCTCCTCCTCCTCCAGGATTTTCTTCCTGTGTCCCGCCGAGACAAGCTTCAGCTGTGCAGAGGCAGGAGACTGCCCAGGTGACTATGGGCAAGGTGGGGGTACTGTTTGCTGCTGTTTGTGAACTGTTGAATCATCTACAGCATAAGGTTTTCTCCAGAAAACCTGTGTCACTCATCCTTGCCCCACCCTTACGAAGATGCCTGGCCCTTCTTGTGAGAGTGGTGCTGAGTCATCTTTGGAGTTTACTGCACTGAAGCCAAGGTGGCTAGTACAGTTATGGCGGTGGTTGACCCCACTAAGCCCTCTGTGGTGGCAGCATCTGATCCTGGGCCCCTTGATTGCCAGGGGTAGGATAACTCAATATTTATGGGTGGTGAGTTCTTGGCCATCTCTGTCATTTTGAGGGTTGATGGGCTGGCCTGGGAGAGAGAAGAGGAAGAGGGGAATCCGACACCTCTCCTCTTTTCCTTGTCCAGAGCCGTGGATCTCAAGGGCAGTTTTTTTGTTTTGTTTTTTTTGTTTTGTTTTGGGTTTTTTTCGGGGGGGGGGGGGCTAAACTTTGTCGAATTGTGAAACCTAAGTTAATTTAGTCAGTGCTTCTCGTATCCATCAATACTTTTTTGGCGGCCATGATTTTGAGTGGGCATGGACCGGTATTCCAGCTGCTCTCTGATTGGTTGATAGTTTCCGTAGTCAATGAGAGAGAAACTGGGATACCATTCCATGTCTAGTCAAAATCATGGCAGCCAAAAAGTATTGATGGATACGAAAACCACTGATGGAATCATTTGCTCGAGTTTCACGATTTGCAGAAATTAACACAGGATATAAATATGAGTGGATCAAATAATACGGCCTTACAATTGAGAACAGTTGTCATATGGCTAATGTTATAGAACGAATTTTATTGAGGATACCCATTTGAATTTGGTGCTGGAATGTGACACTTTTTGGCCGCAATGGTTTTTGTGGGACATTTGCAACAATTATAGGCACGTTGCCATGGATACAAGTGGATCTCTCCGTGAAATTTCAAATGATGATCAATGTAATATACCTGTAAAATTTGTCTTGGAATAAACTGATGAGTTGCAGTTTACTGGTATGTAATAAAAGGAAAGAGGTGAGCCTCGTTGCAAGCCTCTTTATGCAGGAGTTCCATCTGACAACATAATGGATCTAGGTCACCCCCACCCAACCCCCGCCCCCAACCCGACCTTCCATCTTATTCCATTAAATGTTGCAATACAAATACATGTCGGCCTTACAGAAGACCCCTGAAACAGACAATTTTGAACAGCAGACACCAGCTGGTCGTTACTCCTTAAACGGTTTAAAAACATCTGCAATGTAAATTCTGGTACAAGAGGAAAGTGGGGAAAACCAGCTAGATTTTCGAGGATGATTAGTCATTGCATGACGCATCTTGTATAGCAGGACAGCCAGTTTTACCTGCTTGTCAGCTTGGGATAGTTTTTGCCCTCAAGCACAGCAATAAATCAAAAACCTAAATGTGCTAATCTCAAGCGGCTTATAAGTGTTATTGACTAAGTTGCATCAGTCCATTTCATGCTAGCCTTAAGATTGGAAGGCACCATAATCCAGTCTTGCCATACGTTTCCTGTTTAACTTAAAGCGTACAGAAATGAGTGCAATTTCCTGCACTGTCTGCAGATAACAAGCACTATAAAATGCAATCAGAGGAGACCTAAAAATTAAGACTGTGCAGATTGACGAAAAACATGTGCTGCTTAAGAACAAAGAGCCCAATTGCAATATTCCGAAGTAAAAGATCTTATTAATCAAGATATTTACTTTTCAATAAAAATAATATCTATTTTGAGAAAAAATATTTCATGACAAAACAATTATAGTTTTGTTATATTTCCTGAAAGTCTTATATTGGGTAATTTCTCATGTCACTAATTGAGATTAATGTGTGCTAACAAATCTTGGAACACGCGGTATCCGTAGCCTTATTCTTTGTCAACATGTTGAATAAAACGTGTTTTCATTACAGTTCCAGGAGTTTTTGTTTTGTTACCTAATTGACATTCCTATCAATTAACGTGATTTTTCATGAAAAATTCTTCGAAAAGTAGCATCCTTAATAATTTAATACTTTTGGTTATAGGTTACATAATACTGTAGATGGCGTCCCCAAAATCGAACTCAACTTATATTGTTATACACTTGATAAGTCATGAAAGTTATATGCGGCTATTTTAAAAGTTGTGGACCGTATGGCCGCCACAAGTCAAGGTCTCAAGTGATGAATACTAATGCAGCACTTGCAAATCAAGTCCTGACACCATTTTAAGTACCGTGAAACACAGCCATTGCGCAAATTTTGACCAGAGCTCATCTTAAATGTTATATCAGTTATGCAAATGATACCATTAATAGCATCGAGAAAACGCTTGATAGAGGATGTACTTTCTACATGGACTTTTAACGAAAGAAATGCAACGCATGCCGGGTAAAGGCATCGCAGAACAATTAGTAACAGAGATACCTGTCGTACAATCTACCAGCTCTAGCGGCAATTATATCAAACATATTACAAGACAACAGCGCCTGTGTCTTTGAGAGTAGATAAATATCTGGCCAACAGAAAATATTTCTTGAATGTTACAGCTCCAATCTGTATTCTGGTTGCAGGCCTATTTGTGAAGTGTCAAAACGATTCTGATCCATTTCCTTTCACAAGTCAGGAAGAAATTGCATTTGTCCGGAAGACAATATATAATTTGGCAGTGTTTTCTAGCTGCTTGAGTCTCTGAATGCCGCACCTATTTAAATTTTAAGTACCATTGGTACTTGTAAATTGTCTTTTTTCCCTTAGAAATTCCAGTTTTGGAAACTATATATGTTGGGATCTGTGAATAGTGGTTAAAAATTGGGCTTATAATATCGTGTCCAGTAGTAATACCCACATGCTGTATTTGCATAAAAATGAGAGAAAATACAGATATAGAATTAATGCATACAATATCCAGCTGGCGCAAATCCACATGCACGTAATAGAATTCCATATCCTTCAACTTCAGCTGGAGCACTCCTTTCTTTCCTTATTTTGAAGATTCCCAGGCCAGGGTCAAAGTGCAATTCAAGCGGCAGAAGATTTTTTTCATTGGATGAACGTCTGGTGACGCAGCTTCATCTGTAGCTCTGACTTTGCTGTTGTACCGCCACAAAACCAAGGTGGAGAAGTATATAGCTATGCAAGGCCAGTAGGTGCTTCCGTTTCTTTATAACTCTAAAACATATAACAATAAAACATGTTTATGTTGCCCAAGTGCAATTTAAAAAAGTGCAGCTAAAATACTGGATGAAAGAAAACCTGCCTTCCTGCAGGATCCCACTGCGCATTTATAGGTTATCCCATGGTAAGATCAGTATCCTTCTCTGGGGGTCAGTTGAGTTAAAGTGGCACACCAATCTGGCTTTTTGATATGTACATAAGTTCAAGGATACAATTTGACCCAGTAGCAGTCGGAGCAGCAGCAGCGGCATCATCATCATCATCATCATCATCATCATCATCATCATCATCATCATCATCATCATCATCATCATCATTTAATTATTCTTTTATATTCTTAACCAAAGTAACTATAGTTCGAGCAAGTGAAGTAACCTTTCCTTAATATGATCATTCCCTGGTGGTCATTGTTGTATTGTGAATGTTTTAATAACACTTTATGCTTCTATCATTTCACAGATTTGTTTGGGGGTTTTTTGTACGCTTAAATTCACATTTTAGGCCTACGTATGTTCCACTTTACCTGAAACAGGCTATCCCTCTTCATATGACAGTTTTCAAGTAAAAGGGATTACACCATGTCACGTGACTGGTGCACATAGCGCCTTCATGTTGAAAATTGTAAGCATTAGAAAATAAACTTTATCAATGAATAAAAGCGGACTCCCTTTGCTATGTCACAGATCAAACATCCTAGGATAAGCTTAAAACCAGAGTGTGTATAATACAAACCCGCCCAACTGTACCCACCTGTGTCATAATTATGATTGTGATTTAACAATACCAAAATAAGCAACTTTATTAGGCAAGTTACCGTCTCCGACCGTAGCATTCCGAATTTTCAGACTGTACCTGTTGGAGAATGGCATTGCGCCATAAGTGAGAAATGTGTTTCAAATTGGTAGACGTATTCAAGCAAGGGGGAAGGAAGAGGCGGCAGAGACCACTCCTTCTGCAGCTGCAATGAATTTATTTTCCGGAGATTAACAAAAAGAAATTTATATGCATGCTACCTTCCTGTACGTGATGTTGGTTCTGGGTACCGCGAAAATGAAGCCGAAGCATATTAAGTAGCCCCTGAGGCACACAATGGACTATTCACCAACTCTTGTTCAAGAATAGTTTCTTTCGTGTATCACTGTCCTTTCAGGACTATATATAGTTGACAGACACACATAACAGATAACTGGTTGTGGGTATGGAGGGCCAGTTTTGAGTTCAAGGTGTTGATTGAATGGTTCAGTGCAGACTAGTGACTAGTAAGGTGGACTGTATTTATAATAGGATAATGGATAGGCGTGAGGTATGAAGTATTTTGAGGGGAGGAGGGTAAGTAGGGATGGAGGGTTAGATTTAAGGAGCAGAGATGGGGCGCATATGGGTTAACAGGAGCACGATTAGATAGACAAAGGAAGTGAGCTAATGAGGTCATTATAGGCAAAGATGTAAGGTTAAAAGCATTTATGCATCTCAGGTTTAGAGTAGAATGAGGAGTGTGAATATGTTTATTTAAGGACCACGGTCAAAAGTAATGGCAGAGAATGGTTGCAAGAGGGAGATATCAGGGGAAGGCCTCCACTCCAAGCCCTGGGATAGTCGCTCAAGAAAGGTGAAAGGTAGCTCTAGGCAAGAGGAAAATGTACATCCAAGGAGTTGAATAGCGGTGCCAGGAGAGACTTGCTTGTTAATAAATAAATAATAGGTAGGAATTAGTAAAATAGTAAAGGAGAAGGTGTAGGTTATATGGGGTGACTGGGCAGGCTTTAGAAGGAAAAAGTGTGGAAGGGGGGGCGGGTTTGGGCTGTGCAATCGAAGTTGCTCCACTTTGGTGTTGAGCCCCTTGTCAATGGTATGGTATGTCCCTTCTTAAACGTCACACTGTCATATCCAGTGTGTGATCATGATGCAACACTACATTTTCTATAAACACAATTTTGTTTGGCAGTGCTTCTTGCAGTCTCGAGGACAATATTATTATATTTTTATCTGTTCAAGAGTTTATTGAAAAAAGTAAACGATTCCAAGGTGAAACTACAACTTAATCATTCATATCGATAATTCGAAAATGCAAATTAATAATATATACTGGCAATATTGACAACTTCATGAGCCCCGCTATCTGTGTTTGTTTTGGTGATGTTTGGTGGTTCCGTACCACATAGTACAGGACCATATTTGGTAGCGAACGTCATTACTTCCTTGGCTGTCGGCTTGTTCTTGGACTCCCGGGTGCGACCTGTTGCAGTTTTATGTACTTTGAAGTAAATTGCCACTTTCTCTTTCAGGCCGCTGTTTGGTTTGCAAATAAAGTCATCGTTCTATGTAATTTCCATTGCCTGTTTGACCGGTTGTTAACTTGCTGCGCCATTCGAAATTGGACCGCATTACATTTAAAGAGAAAAAGCCCGATTCGTCCGCGCATGGCAGTGTTGAGTGATTGTGCTTTTCTCCCTATTTCTGGCTTTTTCTTTGCTTGAAGACTATTTTTTGTTGTCGACTTAAAAAGACTCTTAAATAAAAATATTACGGGATAAATACAAACCATCATTCCGTGTGTTTCCGGTTGGGACTCGATGATTCTGCACAAGGAAACCACCGCTCATGACAGTTTATATAATCTCCACATACCTGGCGCTTCTTTTTCTGTGATTACGTTATCTGTTTATCACTTGCAGTGGATAACTTTGTCCAATTTGTTAGGTTAAGATTCCTAATGAATTTTGTAAAGAGGTGGGGACGACGTTCTCATTAATATTCATTTAGATGTCAGATTGCATCTTGAAGATTCCATCTTCAACATCCACGAGTCTAGCAAAGCGTAGACATATATTATCACAATGAGCTAATCATATATTTCGCCATACAACCATGGGTGTGATATGATAACCAATGTAATGATAGTTTTAAACACCTGCCTACAAAATCTTAAATGCTTTTTTGAATAAATAAATGCATTTCAAAGTTGATCTTTACAACCTTTTGGTTATAATGCGAAATAGAAATTTAGAGCTATATTTTGATGACGAATCAGTAACAACTACATGCAGTTTTAGTTCATAACTTTGTTTGACAACAATCCACCTCCCTTCAGGAAGAAATAGACTTAACGTTACTATCTGACAGGTTATCCATCAAGTGCAGCTCGTCCTATTGCAACGTTATTGACGTCAAGGCGAGCAGGCCTAATATTATTAGTCATTGTTTACGTAATGCAAAAATGAGGTATATTACCAAAGCACCTTGCTATTTCAATAGCCAGCCAGTATCCTTCTTTCAAACTCTCTGCATGGAAGTACAAACTATTTGCAGGAGGAGAATTAAAATCTCTGTGCGCATAATTAAGAAACTCTCTGTAGAGTATTGAAACCTCCCTTCAATATATTTCAATCATAAATACGTTGCAGTCTAATTGCAACTCTCTGACGTCTATTGAAAATTCTCTGCTGAGAATTTTAAACTGTCAGCGCAAAATTAAAAACTAACTCTCTGCAGAATTTTTAACCCTCACTGCAGTATATTTCAAGAAAACCAATACCTTCATTAACTGATAATGGTTCTCTTTTCATAAATTCTCTTGACAAAGCAAATTGCTTTAACGATTAATTTTGTTTCCAAAAGATAAAGGGCCATTTCATCTCTGACTTACATGCGCTTACTTATAGATCAGAGGCTGGAGAGCATTATCATTGCAGATAACGAGGTTTTGACCTAACTTAAAAAGTTACAAATTATTAAGACAGGTGGTCCTAATTGAATTCCAAATAAGGTCTTACGTCTGTTTGCTGACTGTATTCCTGGCTAAGTTGTTTAATCTTTCGCCTCGCAATTCCATCTTCCCTGATTTGCAGAAAAAGCTAATGTTTCAGCTGTCTTTAAAAAACGATCCTCAGGTCGCTAAGAAGAACCGACCAGTTTCTCTACTTTGAGCAATATCTAAAGTGTTTGAATTTTGTGTTTTTAATAGATCGTACGATTTTCTGACAAGCCACACTTTATCGACGTATTGCAAGCCTGAGTTTAGAAAAATGCACAGCACTGTAAACCAATTAATTAACATCATAATTGAACTAAGTCAAGCAGTCGACAAGGGAAAAGAAGTTTGCATGCTATTTTTAGACATTTCAAAGGCTTTAGATCGTGTCTGGCATCGTGGCCTATTATTAAAATTACAAAATGTAGGTGTACATGATCCATTTCTGTCATGGATCAGACCATATTTAAGTTTTAGAATGTAAAGGGTGGGCATTGACGGCACCTTCTCGGACTGGGTAAATATTGGATATGCTGTCCCCCATGGGAGTGTCCTAGACCCCTTGTTGTTTTTTTTATATTTATAAATGATTTGGTTGATAATATTTTAGTAAAAACTCGTTATAATGACACCATCTGTTCCCTTACAAATGTGTCAGACAACTGAATATATCAGATAAATGAATCAAACAACAAAGAATATGAACTTTTGCCATTCACAAGTGTCATTTTAATGAATATGTCGGGTATCTGAGTGTCGTTATACTCAGGTTTCACTATACCTGCAAAATTTACCTATTCACAGATTATGCAACACTGCTGGAAATTGTTGAAGCGCCTGAGGGCACAATCATAAATGTTAATGCTAATTTGCAGGTTGTTGAGGAATGGGAAAAAATGGAAAGTAGACTTTAATCCTGATAAAATTAAGAAAATGTTAATTTCAACTAAGAAAAAAAAAGGAAAAAGCCAACACATGATCAGTTGGGTTTTTTTTTCTATTGTTTCATGAACAAACGTATCCCACGTGTACATGAGCGCAAACATCTCGGTGCTACCTTGTCATTTAAGCTGTGTTGGGACAGCCACATGAAAATATGTGTAATAAGGCACATCTCGTATAGCGCGCGTCAGATCATGCATGTTTCTTGTGCCCTTTAATGCGTTGGAGTGTATATACACATCTTCTATACGCCCTATCCTTGAATACCTTACACCTGCATTTAACAACTGCTCTGGACGCGGTAGACCAATGCTGGAATCTGTTCAGTATAAGGCAATAATACTTCTCTCGGGTGCAATGAATACATCAAGTCAGTCAAAAATATTATCGTGTCTTGGCTGGGCTAGCCTGGAAATTAGATGTAAATATCAAAAACAGGTTCTTTACTATAAAATAACTCGCGGTACTTGTTCTGACCACTTGAGAGTGCTGATCCCCCAATGGAACAGCAAGAGGGTCAATTACCACTGGCGCAATATTCTCAGGCGCTCCCAGATAGAATGCGCGCACTTCATTATTTAAATAGTACAGAAAAACATGATCCATATTCATTAATTCCAAATCCAACAATGACAGCAAAGAGATTCCAGACTTGCCAAAGCATCAACATTTCTTTTCTAATACCAATGTGAAGAAACAGATTTCACTCCTGACTTAAAACTCTTTCATTCCATCGTGTATCCGACTTTGGAACGCTCTTCCAATAAACACCAGAAACTGCCCTTCTGTCATCTCTTTCAAAGTACATCTTAAGCGTTACTTGTCTCCCGATAGGCGCGGTAGTTACGACACGGACCCAGAAAGTTAAACATTTTGATCACTGGTCTTCCAGTTGATTTCAGTGCACTCAACGCATATCTATTCACTAGACAACTTATTGAAAGTCCCAGCTGTTCCTGGTGTTGTCCCTCTGAAAGGAGAGGGACTTGTATTAGCCTCCGGCTATTTCCCGATCCTCATTAAAGAAATAAAGTCTATCTATCTATCTATCTATCTATCTATCTATCTATCTATCTATCTATCTATCTATCTATCTATCTATCTATCTATCTATCTATCTATCTATCTATCTATCTATCTATCTATCTATCTATCTATCTATCTATCTATCTATCTATCTATCTATCTATCTATCTATCTATCTATCTATCTATCTATCTATCTATCTATCTATCTATCTATCTATCTATCTATCTATCTATCTATCTATCTATCTATCTATCTATCTATCTATATACCCAGTTTTGGTGCGAACAGTCCGTGTTTCACGTCTGGGTCGCGAATAATGTATCATGATTGAAGATACTGGTGATTACAATCTGTTTTACTTGCATATGTGGGGAGCAAATATGGTGTTGCGCCCATATCCATAACTTTTTTTCCACTTGCAGTATTGAAATAGTATTTTTATTCGCCTTGTAAAGCTACTTTGAAATGCGCACATCGTTCTCTCTCTCTCTCTCTCTCTCTGTTTCAATTTCCTGTTCCTGTTTCAATTTCCAAAAGACCCGCATCCTCAACCTACATAGACTATTGCCGTCAGCAACCGTTTCGCGCCAGTGACGATGGTCTGGTTGAAACCCCGTGCTTTGGGCTGGCCAAACAGGCTCATTTTAAATGCATCAAAATCATCATTTGAAGACAAAATATCTCTTAACCTTACATGTTGATGAACCCACTCGCATAACTGATCATTCCAAAACTTGTTTGGACCAAATTATTTCTAACGTACACACTTTCTTCATAACATTCGTATCCTTCCCCCAATTTTTAACTGTGATCATTGTGTCGTCAGTGCAAATTTATTTTTCCATGTATAAAAGAACCAGCTTATGAATGTCGTGTTTGGGAATACGATAAAGCTGATTTTAATATTTTCAGAAACTATCTAAGGGGAGTCAATTGGAACTCTTGTTTTACATCCGATGACATCGATTTTTGCTGTAATCACTGGTCCGATCTATTTCTCAAAGCTGCCGAGCACTGCATTCCTAATAAAAGAATCTAGATAAGACCTTCTGACCAACGTTGGTATAATTCACAACTTAGATCACTTAAACGTTAAGTTAATCGAAATTATGAAACTGGTGCCTGGACCTCTTTTTGCCAACTTCAAAATTATTATCAAGAGAGACTGAAATCTGCAGAACAGGAATACAATGATAAACTTAAAGCCGACCTAAAAAATCCTTACCGTAAAAACAAATGCTGGTGGCGCACTGTTAAATACTTTCTTAATCGCAACCAGTCATCAACCGTTCCATCTCTTTTACATGATGATAAACACATATCGGATAATCACACAAAAGCTGAAATTTTTAATTCATTTTTTCTTCAGCAGTGTAACCTAGATACGTCTTCAGCTACTCTAACAGAAATTGCTGACCCTTTAACTCCCGGTCTCGACTTTCTAAATGCAAGTGAACAAGAAGTTCTCGAGCTCCTTTTAAGCCTGGACATAACTAAGGCATCTGGACTTGATGAAATTAGTCCAAAACTTCTCAAGGAAGCTGCACCGGCTATTTCTTCCTCATTAGCGAAACTTTTTAATTTCTCCTTAGGAAAAAAGAAATTCCCTGCTCTTTGGAAAAGAGCCAACGTTTGTCCCCTTCACAAGAAGGGGCCCGAGAATATATGTAATAATTATAGGCCAGTCTCTTTACTTAGCTGTGTTGGCAAAGTGTTTGAAAAGATTGCGTTTAAACATGTTTTTAATCATTTCCGGGACAACCTTGTCATCTCTACTCATCAATCTGGATTTACTCCAGGAGACTCCACCGTTAATCAATTATTGCTCCTTTACCATGAACTCTGTCTAGCTGTCGACCTGCAAAAAGAAGTCTGTATTATTTTCTTAGATATAAACAAAGCGTTTGATAAAATATGGCATGCAGGTCTGCTGCACTAGTTGAGAAAAAAAATGGTATTTCAGGCAACTTACTGGAATGGTTTACAGATTACCTTCATAATCGCCAACAGTGTGTTGTTATCCAAGGTCAAGCCTCTTTTTGGGGTTCAATTAGTGCAGGTGTGCCGCAAGGTTCTGTTCTTGGTCCTC
Source organism: Hermodice carunculata (assembly GCA_964020975.1). Lineage (NCBI taxonomy): Eukaryota > Metazoa > Annelida > Polychaeta > Eunicida > Amphinomidae > Hermodice > Hermodice carunculata. The sequence continues at coordinate 19,216,105 of OZ026621.1, forward strand.
TCATGTTTTTAATTTATATTAATGATATTGTTAATATTGTTCGTTCCAATATTTAACTTTTTGCCGATGAAATCTGTTTGTACTTAGAAATTGATAACCCTGAAGCGGCGGCTGCATCTATTAACTCTGATCTTTCTTATATCAGTCAATGGGCCGATGATTTGCTTATTCCTTTCATTGCCCAAAAAAACAGACTCAATGTTTATCTCTCGGAAATCTAACTCGCCATATCACCCCCCCCCCCTATTATTTTCCAGGGCCATGTCCTTCGGAATGTTAATCAACACCAACACTTCGGCGTCACTTTGCGGTCTGATTTCAGGTGGACTGATCATGTTAACGAAATTGTTTGTAAAGCCAGTAAATTGACCAATATCATGAAGGGACTAAAATTTACTCTTGACAGACTAAATTTGGAAACAATATATGTATCTTTTATTACACCAACTCTTGAATATGGTAGCCCTATTTGGAGTAGGTGTACTGCCGCGGACGAAGCAAAATTAGAAAGTGTTCAATTAAATGCTGCTCGCATTGTTACTGGGGCAATGCATGGTACCAGTAATGCAAAATTTTACGAGGAACTGGGATGGCATACATTAGCTAAGAGAAGGGATTTTTCGAAATTGATCCTTATGTATAAGCTGGCAAACAAACTTGCTCCTGATAATTTATGTTCTGTAATTCCTACAGTGCCGAAGACCTCCACGTACATGTATACTACACGCCAACATTTTAACCTACCTCATTTCAGGGCTCGTACTGAACTTTTCGATAAATCTTTTTTCCCTTCCGCAGTTCGGTTATGGAATGAATTACCTGTCGATGTTCGACAGTCCAGATCACTTCATGTCTATAAGTCTAAGATATGCCAACCAGTTCCTCGAAGTATAAACTTTTCTGAGTTGTATAACTTTGGCAATAGATTTATATCGGTTCAGCACACACGCTTACGTCTAGGTGCCAGCCAACTAAATTCTCATTTACATAAAATTGGTGTTCTTGACACACCTAATTGCCGCTGCGGATCATCCGTTGAAGATACCTGGCATTATTTTTTCGCATGCCCTCTATATACTGTACTACGATCAACATTACATTCTGCCATCACTTCTCTCGCCCCATTTACTCTGCAAACAATATTGTATGGCTCTTGTACAAGCTCGCTGCTCGATAATGAATTAATTTTTTCCGCTACCCCCGATTACATTTCAGCAACTGGACGTTTTAAACCATCAGGGATAGGCTAAGCAAGGTCATTAGTGTTTGAGTTCATTTATACATGTACACAAATGGCAGTATTACAATGTAGACTTAAGACTATGAGCCCTTCTATCTGTCCTGGTCTTGTGACTGTCATCCTCAAGTGTGTTTTTGTCTTGTTTTGTAATGTCCTGTCTCTGTCTCTTCTCCGCAAGAGGGATTTGGATAGGGCTCAGCCCTTTTTCCCAATTGTCATATTATTTCTGTGAAACTTAATTCGTGTACTTTGAGAAATAAAATATGTTTAAACCAAGATATTGAGGAAAAATCACCAGATATAATTTTCAAGACATCAGTTCCTAAGATTGGTGGAAAGTTAGACCCCGTCAACCAATCGGCACTTTAAAAGTAATACAGAATAAAATTAGATATTTTTGCAAAAAAATATTGTAAACCAGGGGTGCAATCTGCTTATAGCTTGCAGACAAATACATGCTCTTTCATTTCTATTCCAAAGAAACAAACGTTTATTCCCTGTACCTATCTGGAAAATTATTTTGTAACCAGCATACGGTCTTGAACTTTGGCGTGTCTCGTTTAATGCTCTAAAATCCCTATCCCTTCGGTTCACTTGCAAACAGATAAAAGTAAATCATCCAACACTATATCTCGGAAACTCCGCAATACCTGACACCACAAACCATACTCAACTGGGCATAACACTATCTCATAACTTAAAATGGCACTCTCATATCAGCCACATTGTTACAAAACTAGCAAACGCCTTGCACTCCTTAAGCCACGTAAGTTTAAAATCTATAGGAAAACCCTTGAGAAATTGTATCTTACTATGGTTCACCCCATCTTGGAGTATAGGTGTGTTCTTTTTCGATAACTGCACCCAAGAACTCACTGACTTGCTTGAAGGGTTGCAGTACGAAGCTGCCAGGATTTGTACTGGAGCTGTGAAATTTACCTCTTGCGATCGCCTGCTGGCAGAAATTGGGTGGAAGCCACTTTATACCCGGAGAACATTTTTCAAATTCTTACTTTTTTACAAAATACTGAACAAGCTACTGAGCATGCATTGAAACCGACAAATGTTTCTGATCATCTTTTTGAATTTAAGGCTGATTAGTGATTTGTGATATACATTTATTTTTCTTTTTTATTTCAGGCACTATTTTGGCTCAGTTACTAATGTACACTCAAGTTTCACAGAGAGCAGCGTTTACTGTTAATACTTTTCAGAACCTATGTTTACAATGGAAGACATTTAACACGTTCTGTTTGTATTTTCAGTTACAATAATTACCTTTTAATCTGCAAACTGTTTGTTTATGTGCGCAATTTCTGACCCGGTCTTACCAAAGTGTCAGTTCCAAACGTAATTATTTATATGGAGTTCAGACGTTACATATTTTATGTGGCTATGATTTTCACTATATGGACAGTATTGATATCAAACTTTTGTTAAAGGGTTTGTCTACGAGACAATCTGAGTTAAATGCATGCACACAATGATAATGAGGACAGTGTAGATACGGGACGCTTGTTTGGCTGTATCACCAACAACTGTGGTCTAATATTATAGTTAAGCTAAAGGAGCTGTATCGTTTACACTTAACTGATAAAATGCACGTTTTCTCAGAACTTCAGCGATTTATTGCAAGTATCACAATTCACGTTTCACAAACACAATTTTCCCTGTGCAGCACGAATTTATTTTAATAAATATACAGTTCGTACATCTTTGCTTAAGTCATTACTTGTTCGCACCAGATGGCTGATTCCTGGCATTGTGAATGCAGTCACAGAGTCGTGAGTTTATCACGCACGGGTACTGACGCTCCGTCTGCAATCGTTCAAAATATTGGCTATGGCAATGGCAGTTCATGAACCAAAGTGTCACTTTGCAATAATTATGCTGCAAGCTGCCTCTGTATTTTTTCACATGCCAATATCACCCCCTGTAGATGCATCGTGTCATTCTGACTTTGGCGCAAAATGACTATCCTGAAAACAATAAACGGTGAAACGATGATATGAGTCAAAGCGGGTAGATAAATGTTTTATTACCGGGAACTTTCCAGAGTCTTTCACACATTCTTGGTTAGGTACCAAAATCGTTCAGAGTACAGTTACAAGACCATAACTCTGTGACAAAACCAATAATAGTTATAGAGTCCCGTACGTTTCACGATCCTAGGTACGAGGATAATCAATACCTATGACCAAACTTGCAAACTGTCTCATATAATGCAATACAAATACACACAAAGGAAAATAAAATGTTCACCAATCGAATACATAAGTGACACAAACTTGCATCAGATATGAGCGTCATACTTACAACTGTTGGAGGTTACCCAGAACAACCAAAAGAAGCGAAATTCAGAGGCAAGAAGAAACGCGTCTCCCCCCCCCCCCAGACATTCACTGCTTCAACTGACTAAAATGCGCAAACCCACGCTTTGTCTTATCAGATTACACAAATCACATGTGTCTATATCCTCGTCAAAAACCTTACATCAAGGTTAATAAATTAATATAAACTTCGTTTAAAAAGTGCGTCTAGCACTTTAACTTGTTTCAAAGTCTACCAAAACTAATATTGTTTAATCTCAATAGGATTATCTCTAATAAAATACAAAGACATTTTATGTATACGAAAATAATCTCGTCAGAGTGCTTAAAATAACTTTCGCAAACATGAACCAGGCATCTGAGTCCCCTTAAGGTAACTTAAAAAATCACTTTGTGGAAACAAAGTGACATTCCGGCCCCTAAAATATCTTCTCAGGGACATTTGCACAAACAAAACGCATCCACTTTTCTAATTCTACTTGCATTTCTAACACATCATCACTAATCATTACAAATATGACAACTGAACATCTCGTTATGTAACCACATGTATGGTCCTTTCACATGACAGATCTTATTTACATCGCTATACACACAGAATAGGTTAACACATACATTGGATTTACATAAAATCATAAGTATACATGTATAAAACAAACCTATAAACCGAAACAGTCCTGCACACGAGAGTATGTACTTTAGGTACATAAACGTACACATGGCCAATAATCGTGCAACATGAACTCCCATGTTCAAGTTAAATCATTGACTGTCTGAAATCACTCATTTTGCCTTTAAGCATCCAAATAGGATGACAATCGTACAGACTTTTAAATGCGATTCAACTTCAGAAATCAAAACTAGACAACATAAGTAATGATTATACAAGCGTCAAATCATAATTATTTCTCGTATGGCTTCACTTAATTTGCAGTAGATATGCGCACGATCATTTCATTTCCAAACATGAATTGTTGGCCTCATAAGTACATTGTATGTTAAATGTATTTATTATTTATTACTTGCCTCAAGATGGCATAGCTTCGTTATTGGCCTAATATATTGACCTTTTGAGGTCTTCACCTTCACAACTCGGACTCTCCCGTCATTCCCAGGCAGACATTCTAAAACCCTCTCCAGGGGCCATAAACCATGGGAACATAGATCATCTGCGACCAAGACTACGTCACCAACTTTGAAACTTTCGCATTCATTGTTCCATTTGGACCTCATCTGCAAGTTTATTACATACTCTCGCGTCCATCGTTTCTACAACTTATCTGAGAGATGCCTAATTTGTCTCCATCTCTTCTTGCAGTACAAGTCCTGACTGTTGGTCGGCCCAACAGGCAATTCTGTATCAGGTCGTAGCAGCAATAAGTGGTTAGGCGTCTAAGCTTCATAATAAGTTAAATAATCTGAAACTCTAGTCAGTGACATGCTATTCATGATTTGCTCAGCCAGCTGGCAAGACAATGTAAGCAGATATCTTTGTCATTGAGCGTTTCTTGCCCATCAAATTCACTAGCAGTCTCTTGGCAGTGATAACTTGTCGCTCCCAGACTCCCCCCATGTGGGGAGCCTATGGGGGGGGGGGGTTAAAACGCCATTCCATGTCATTCTTGAGACAAAAGGAGTCAAATTGTTCACAATCTAAGGATTTCATTGCTGCGCTTAATTTGCGGTAAGCACCGACAAAGTTGGTAGTGTTATCCAGTCTCATAAGTCATGGGTCTGTCTTTCTGTTGATAAACCTGGTAAGTGCTTTAATAAAGATGTCAGTAACTAATGAGTACAACATTTCTAGATGTACTGCTCTACTCTTGAGACATGTATATAAACAGCCATAGCTCTTTGCCGTGAGATGCCCATGCTTCACCTTAAATGCCCAAAACAATCCATCCGTGGTAGAAAGTGGAAATTCAGAAGTTGTTACGCAGTCAGCAGGCAAATCCGCCATCTTAGCTTTACCGACGTCACCATGCTGTTGTTTACATTTGACGCACTCTTTGATAACTTTATCAACAGCTCTACGTCCATTTACAATCCAATATTTCAATTTAGTCTCTGACAAGGTGTACTCAGTCCCCATGTGTCCAACCATCTCATGATACTTTCTAACAATCATTGTGGTGACCTCATGACCTATGGGCAATAGTATTAGTTGTCTGAAAATTTGCGTGTGCAGTCCGTTACAAAGGCGACCACCCGCACATAGCAGCTCACCACACAGGATCGGATCCAGTTTTCTCAACTGGCTCCCATTTGACAAGGGTTTCCTACTTTTCAATAAACCATTTTCAACAGCAAATCTCTCTTGCTGAACGTGTCTAAAAAATTCAATTTCTGCTTTTTTAATGTCAGGGTCAGAAATCGTATGTTCGTTATGTCCAATGTATGTCTCGTTATTTCTCCTGGCTCTTAATTTAGTTAGCAACACTCTTCTGACTTTCAGCAGCCAGGCAACCATCGTAGTCACTTTATAAAAGCAAGAGTACTTAGCCCACATTTTAGCTAGGAGACAAGGCTCACCAGTCAAGGTAGTATTGCATGTTGTTGTGGCTCTTTTCAGTTCTGGATCATCATGTGCAAGTGGCTTCAATGTCACTCACCTGGGCCACTCATCTTCCTTATTCTTTAGGAACTCCAGCCCCTGTAGCTATTCTGTACAGTTGATCAAGTCTTTTGCAGTCATCTCTTCAAGTGTGAGGTTCAGTTTTGTCACGTGTCTGTGCCACTCTATTGGCCACAAATACTTAAAATCGTTTAGATTTGCTTGCAATATATGACAACACTATAGTGCTGTCTGTCCAAAAGATGGACTCACTTAGTGGAACAGTCAACGCTCTTTATTACATAGTGTCAATTTTAATGGCTAAAGCAGCTGCTGACAATTCTAATCGGGAACAGTCATTGGCCTTGAAGAGGTTAATTTCAATTGGGCACATAGTAATGCACAGTCAATATTCCATCCGGCGAGTAGATGCATCCAAGAAATGGACGAGTTCGTATTTAACAATGTTCTCTAAGCAATGTCGCATGTCTGGATACTTTCGTGTCTCGCAAGTCATTCAGACTGGCTAACCAAGTCTCCCACTGGTCAGCTGGATCGTCTGGAATAGGTTCATCCCATCCGAGATTTAGCCTAGTCAATTCTTGCAATAATTGCTTTGTTTGCAACATAAATGGGCTTACTAACTTAAGGGGATCGTATATGGAATTCGCAATACTGAGTATTTGTCTCTTTGTAGCTTTCTTTCTTTCATTGTTACACCATAAGTCAGATCATCTGCCTTTGGATTCCACTGTACACCTGGTACAGATTAAGGTTGTACCGTAGTGAGCTTAAATCAATTCATGCTTGTTGATCAGCCCGCTGACTTTCTGGCACAGTATCCAAAACTTGCCTGGAGTTACTGACCCATTTGGTCAGCCTGAAACCACTACAGGCTACTAATTTCGTCACGTCACAGGCCCTTCTAATTCCTGTCTGGACATCAGGGGCTGATTTAACGTAATCACTAACATAAAAGTCACTATGGATCGAGTCTGCAATATCTGGATATATATCTTTCACTTTTGTCCTGTGATTCACGTTTCAAAGTAAAGTTTGAAGCAGCGGGACTCCAAACTTTCCCAAAATAAATGGATCTTCATTCTGCAAATGTCATATGGTTTGCTCAAATCGCCATCTGGCCACCGTACATACATGTATCTCGGTACATCTGTGTAATTTTTGCAGACTTTACATCTAATAAACATAGCTTGAATATCTGTAATTATTACTAAAGGGTGCTGACGTAGCCTAAGGAGCATGCCCACAAGTCCATAAGTCAAGGCCGGCCCCTGCAGCACTTAGTCATTGAGTGACGTACCATTGTGCCAGCACAATCAAATACTACTTTTAACTTCTCTGGTTTTTTACTGTTCTACACCCCAAAATGTGGTATGTAATTCACACGACCTGTGTCGTGTCTGTCAAGTTCATTTACAGGGACTTTCTCAGAGTATCCAGCATCTAGTAATTTAAACATCCCAGCTGCGTATTTATCCTGTAATGCCTAGTCATGTGTCAATCTAGCTTTCGGGGAATTTAATCGCTTCTCAGTCGTCAGTTTATTGCCATGGAGACAAGGTGTCTCTTCCTTGAGGGAAATAGGAATTGTAATGTCCATCCACCTATTTGACAGACTTTTCCCATAGATCAATTACATTTCTTTTATTCATGGAAAGACCCTTACTGTCCATATCGTAAGCCATTTCTGGTGCTTCAATCTCCCATAAATTCTTTCATTGGTAATCTACCCCTGTCATATCAGATGTATGAGTGAAATGAGATGAAGCTCCACCATCTTTACCTGAAACAGGCCCATTAAGCGCCCACCGAAGCAGGGTTTTTTAGTGCCCAGGGAGAATTTGGCTCAGATCCCTTGCGGACCTCCTCATGAATTGAAAGTTGTGGAGTATCTTGACCTATCAGCAGGTGTACCTGGCACCCGTCTACCCTAGGTAGTTTTATACCCTTCAAAATTGTGGCCACTTGTCAATGTCAACTTGCTTGGCCATGCACCTTTCCCAATATTCATTTTGTGCTTCACATAAAGACAAGTTAACGTAATGGGGGAACAAACGTCATTTGTGTCACAAACTTTGATTTTTACACTTTCAATAACAACAACGTCTCCTTGGGCTGTCAACCAACGAGAGCATCTCATATTTTCCCTTCAGTCCCAATTTCTTGGCTAAATGTCTTGAACAGAAGGAAGAATTTTACCCTGTGTCGAGAAGTACATATGTCACGAATTATCATCTATGTCTGCCAATAGTGGTGACTTTGACTGGCATTATGGGCAGAGCTATACACTGACATCCCATCCCCACAACTTTATTGCACTCTACCTTGGTGTCACCATCTTTGACACAATTAACATGAGTCTGCTGTGCCATACCACCAATAGCATGGTGATTATTACCCCCCTTTTTGTTTACCTGGTTATCAGCGTGACACTCATTAACTCGCTGATCTCTATGTGATAATCTATTGTGAGCCTTTCTGCACCCATGTACATTACATGTCATTTTCCAACCACACTTGGCACATGCCAGCCGCCCCTCAGGCAATTATAACACAATTTGTTAGCTTTAAGAAACTCATGTCACTCTTTCATGGACATAGCTTTGAACTTTGCACACTTGTGCAACACATGTTGTGAATCGCATAATTTACATGTACCCTTACTCTCCTCCTTCATCGCCTGTGTATTGTATACTTTGAATTTATTGCCTTTCGTTTCTTTGTCAATGTTCTTGCCTGCTTGAGATTTATCTCCTGACAAGCTGAACGCTTGGTCGTTAATTTTTTCAGACGCAATCTCTACAAATGAAACTAAATCTTCAAAGTCTGGTTATCTACGACTCTCTACTTAACTTTTCTTGCTCGAGATGGCCATTTATTTTGCAAGTGAAAATGTAACCTTTCAACGATACTCACCAAGTTGGTTTGGTTGTTCATCTCAGAGACCTTTCTGTCAGAATGTAATACCTCCACACACTGCTGTAACCCTTTGTCGTCACTACCTTCAATTACATTGCCCGAGGTCACTTTCTTCACCCAGGTCTGTATTACATTATATTTGTTACCGTATCTACTGTTTAATTTTTACCTCACCCTTTGGTCATCTTCCCTAGGTTCCATCCCCATGCAACTATTAGCCAAATCACGTGCCTTACCTTGGCATGCATTCAAAAGATGCAGAAGCTTCTTTTTGTCATCGGCTAGTTCATAAACACTATCAAAAGATTGCATAAATGTCCAATACTAAAGTTTATTTCCGTCAAACTTAGGCATTTCCACTTTTGGAATTTTAATAAGGGTTAACATTCTCTGTTGCTGTTGCTGGTCGTCGAGTATCAAAGATAACAAGGCATTTGATTGGTCGTTGGCACCCGCCTGAAGGGCTCTGGGCCTGCTAGTCAACTACTCGGCGTCTAGTTGTAATCCTGCTGGTGGGTGTTCCGACGTGACGCGAATGGCACGCTCACTTAAACGCAGATCCTCGTCAAGATTTTGTTCGTTCTCCAGTTCTTTTAAAGTTTTTTTTACCATGCTCAAGTGCTGCTTGCACAGCGAGTGCATTCCACTCCTTTTACTGCTTCAGTTTTTATTGAGCTATCTCATGTTCCTGTTTTACCTTCAAAAGTTCTTCTTTAATTTTGTTTGCCCTTTCCTCAGGTTCTGCTAATAGCATTCGGATGGTCATTTTTGAGGTATTCGATCGCACGGATCCGGGGTTTTTTGCTACTGGTTTCAACGTTTGTATCTGGCAAAGATTGATTTACATAAAATCCAACTTGCTGCAGGCATTGTATTACCGCATCTTTGGCGTTAGTCACATATTCTGTGTTCTCCTCCTTCGACATGTGGGGGGCATATGCCGCACATTTAGACTCAAAGTCCTGCAGGGATTCTTCTAATTCGGTCGCTTTTTGTTGGACAGTACCACGATCATCCCTCTCGGAAATGAGCTTGACAGTATAATTTATTTGCTTTGTGATGGCCGATCTGGCGCCAGTTCGACTGTCTCGCAACTTTTCAACATTCGCCATTATGCACTTTTGGCGGGAAAAAATCCTTTGTCTCAACTCCTGCTCGAGGAATTAACAATTATATATCTCTTCACTTTTCCAGCCAAATTTTACGCCAGTTACATGTATATGGTCAGTTGCTGTACTCCGCAACAACAGTTATTTCATTGTCTCATCTGACTTTGGCGCAAAACGGCTATCATGAAAACTATGAAGAGGGAAATGATGATATGAGTAGAAACGGGTAGATAAATGTTTTATTTCAGGTAACTTTCCAGAGTCTCTCACACATTCTTGATTAGGTACCAATATCGTGTAGAGTACAGCTACAAGACCGTAACTCTGTGACAAAACCAATAATAGTTATCAGGCCCGCAGCCAGCATGACGCAGACGAGGCAGTGGCCTCGTCCAGAATCCCCCCCCCCCCCTTTTTTTTTTTTTTTATCTTTATTACTTAGTCAGTCATAATTAAACTGGCTGTTTCCGCTGCATGGTACTGACATCTTATCAAACTGAAATGTGAGAGTATTGTATCTGCAGCTTAAGTGATGAAGCAAGATGAGAGGCCTAATGATGTGTACGTTGATGAAGACTTAAAGTATCAATCTTCACGTTCCCCAGGCGAGCGTCTGGTCGCCTGCCATCTCTCTTGAGTACGAAAGTGCACATAAGATGGTCATTTCGATAGGGCTTTTTGACACTCACATGAGCGGTATATGGATTATTTTTGTAGAGACCAGGCAACAAGAAAATGCAGATCTTTAGTTCATGCTAAATAAATAAATAAATAAATAAATAAATAAATAGATAAATAAATAAATAAATATGTAAATAAATAAATAAATAAATAGATAAATAAATAAATAAATAAATAAGTAAATAAACAAACAAATAAATAAATAAATGAATAAATGACTAAATAAATAAATAAATAAATCAGATTACACATTACACGAATCACATGCGTCTGGAGCCTCGTCAGATATCTTACACTAAAATTGATAAATTGAAATAAACTTCATTTAAAGAGTGCGTCTAGCACTTAAACTTGTTTCAAAGTCTGCCAAAACTAATGTTGTTTAATCTCAATAAGATTATCTCTAATAAAATACAAAGACATTTAATGTAAACGATAATAATCTCGTCATAGTGTATAATAATCGCAAACATGATACAGGCATTTGACTCACCTTCACGTAACTTGACAAAAATCACTTTGTGGAAACGAAGTGAAACATCACGTGGCACAAATCGTCGAGCCAAGGAAACATATTGACTCTGGGGCATGCTATAAATAGTTTACGAATAAGAACATAATCAAGAACACACACACACACACAATTGAATACAACATGGGAAATTGTATTGTATCATTTGATTTAAGACTAAGTCAAGTCGGGTGACAACATTTAAAGGTTTGGCTTTTTCTATGTCCTTAACGTTGCATTTTCAGCAAAGATTTCACTGCCTGTTAAGCACTACACAAACGGTTAAACTTGTAAACCTCATTTACTCATCAGTCGACAGCTTCAGCGACGCACTCAACGCTCAACCAGATTAAAACTTGACTTGGTGTAAACTACACGAAGAGCGGAGCCTCAATGAGGGGCCGTGTTGGATTACACGTTGAAATACTGAGCAACCGAACAAGCAAAAGACGTTTCCCTGGCGTGGATTTTTTGACTGTGCTGGGATAACAAATTACACTTACTTCAAGGGAGGTGATGTGAAAAAGGGGAAAGAACATCCATTATAGACATGTTTCAACAAAATTAATGTCAAAGTTACCCAAGGCATAACAATATATATATACATATATATATATATATGTATATATACATATATATATATATATATATATATATCTGTGTGTGTGTGTGTGTGTGTGTGTGTGTGTGTGTGTGTGTGTGTGTGTGTGTGGGTCCGGTGACCATACTGACCCTTCCAAAAAGGCCCGACCCTAAATATATTTTAGGACACACAAAACATAAGTTTCAAGCCACTCTTTCCTAATAGGATTGATTGACCCTGAAATATTTTATTGAGAAGGTGGACGTTCGATGTGTGACGTTACTTTGCTGTAAAATAAACTCAAACGCATGCAGCATTTTCTTTCAACTTTCAACTTGCTGGAGGGGTAACTTGGGCCCGGGAAATAGCATAGCTGCATGGCCAAGGTGGTTCAGTTTCGTTATGGTGGTATTTCGCTCGGTTCCAGGTGTCCGTTCTCCGAGTTTCCACGATAAACGGTCGTTAAAGTGTTTTTAAAACATGGCTTGCTATCTTAACTTTAATTTGCCCGCTCGCTTGTGTCTGAGGTAATCATCTTTAGTTACAAATCTAAATGCGACAGAAACCCTGGCAAATCATACCAGTATTGCTAATAATAATGATAATAATAATAATAATAATAATAATAATAATAATAATAATAATAATAATAATAATAATAATAATAATAATAACAACTGCTGGAAGGCCTGGATGCCTGAAACGAAATGATTTTCTTCTGCAACCCCTAAAAAAGTCATTCACAGCGGAAATGACGTCATCATTACTAGGAAAATGCCACCGGCTAGTTCCTTGGAGGGGGGGGGGAGGGGGGACAGGTGAAAGTCTGACGGGGCCAACACGGGTGAATAAGGGGGATGGTCAAAGAAGAGGCAGGAGAAACCATGGATATTCTAATCAGCTTGTGCTGCCATGTGTTGCGGGACCAAGCAGAGGCATAAGGTCCATCACACGCTCTCTCCTATCTGTGGTTGGCCCCTGCTCTCGGTTACCCCCCCCCCCTCCCCCAGCCACTCATCGCTTGTACTTTCTTCACACTTGGAGAAAAAAGTACATTCCCCCACACACCCTATCCCAACCTCTAAGGCTTGGGCATTTCTCATGGGAACTCCCATATGATCCCTTATAAGGGCTACTATACCATTCCCTTTCCGCCCTGTACATTGGAATTCTTATGTACCCTGTAGCTGTCTAGCTCCATCATTTAATTTCTTTGCTCCCAGCATCATACCAGATAGTCTTGTACCCTGTTGCTGTATAGCTCTATCATTTCTTGTCTGTTGTCCCAGCATCACGCCAGGTGGTGCTGCACACTTTTAATACCTTTCCTACCTCCCAGAAAGCCACCCTTCAAAGCTAAGCCCATGCTGCATGGACCCGCGCCTCTAAACGCCGAACCTTTTTTAAACCCTTGCAATTATAATCTTTTATGTGGCACTTTCCTAAAAAAAACTGCCCGTATCTCTCTTTATGCATCACACCACAACAGCCAGTGAGCCACTCTTTCATCTGCCTCTTGTCTACACACCTCACATTTTCCATCACTACCTGTTGTCCACTTCTGTTTCCTATCTTCTAGATTGACTGCTCCTGCCCTATTTTAAAACAGAGACCTGCCTTAACCCTTCCCTCCATCCCAACACACACGTTTCTTTGGCTTTTCTAATACCTTGTACACTTCTAATTTCCCTTACTCCCATTTTTCGATTCCTCCTCCCAGGCCTCTGCAACTACTTATATATACAATTTCCAATCATCAAACTCATCAAATCCTTTCCATTCATATCTCTCTGCTAACATATCTATGTCTTTGGCCTGTCTTGTTTGTTCCTTGACTACCTCATTGCAACCTTTCCTGCACCACCAGTCTTCACTTGCTACGTGCAGATACTTCCAGTACCTTCACTTTGCTTTGGCAATCCTGTGTGTGATTTTGTGATGGTGAGCGCCATTTCGAACATGGCGCAATGCACTGTGTGACAGTCGCCCAAAATTACATTGATTTGGGTGTCAAAGTGAATCGAGGCCATGTGTTTTCAGCACTGTTTGCAATGTGCATGGATGAAAATAAACGGGGTGGACTGAATATAATCAAATGTACCAATGTTTGCACACGATCATATTTAATCTCAAAATACTTGACACTGGTCTTACACTCTTTGTTGACGATCGTTGTTTATTTATGGTCCGGCTTGCGAAGTTCCTTTTTAGCGTCGGTTGTACATTACAAAGAGTCATTAGCTAAAAGCTATTGTGACCGACAAAAATGCATATCATTAAATGACAATAAATTATATTATATTTACATAAATGACAATAAATTATATTACATTTACATGAGTGACAATAAATCCTAATGATATCACATTCAATTAGGTACTGTACCTAACTGAAAGACATACGAGAGGATATACATAGAAAATCTTGTGAATGACAAATTTTATATTTTTAATTAAAATACATTTGTGGCAAGGCCTGACCATATTATTTGATAAACATTTTAGCAATAAGGCGTCAAGTGGAGGTCAAGCCGATTCAAGAGTGAGGTGTTTGGTATACCATTGCCACGGTGACAGTAGAGGTGGAGATCAAACCGATTCAAGAGTGAAATATTTTGTAGATCGTAGCTGCATCAGGAGGAAGAGCCTCCTGGTACCGGCACAGCCCACATCTGCACCCCCCCCCCCCCCGTTTGCTAGTTTGTTTACATTCACTTATATCCGCTGCAGCTTTACATTTTATTAGTAAATTGTTTCATAGGTATGGCATGAAAAAATATTGTGAGCGGTTCCTATACTTGACTGTCTTATATATTGGTAGTGTATTTTCCTGGCTAGCATTGGTAGATAATAAGAGGGGCCCAATGAATAATATGCAACATAAAACAGCATATATCATATCATTATTGATGCTCTGAAATATTTGTAAAATGTATACTTTTGGTTTCATATATAATAACCCGGCCCCATCCCACTCACCCCCAAGATCGTCCCATTACTGTCCTCATTTACAAAACATCGGTTGCGGAATCCACAATTTTAAAATGGCAGCCAAGTTCGCGTGAGTTAGTCCTGATTGGTTATATTGAAGCGGTAGTATCGAAAATATTTGCGTGATTAGTGTTAAGGGAGAGTTAATTTGTCGAGTGAATGTAATGTACAATTTGTAATGGGACTGTTCCAGTGTGGACATTAGCTAAACAATGTAAATGCAATGCCTTGAAGTTACCAGTTGTGGGCGACGGTGATCCAGATCACCTGCTGGGTCAAAAATGGAGTTTGGTAGAGAAGTTTGCCCAAATAGTGGATACATGTCAGAAACAATCGGCAAGTTTGCATATAATTGGTAAAATGGGAATCGTGCAGCGTTTACACATATAATTGTAAAACATGTAACTGCTGTTACAATAATGTTTCAGAGGTGATTTTTTTTTCAAAGTTGTTGGGATAGTGTAATTTCCGATTATGTTTTAAGACAGCTGGTTAACCCATCCATTTTGACTTTATAGGACCTTTTCGGTAGCTATGTACTTGAATTACATGATATGTTTGCTGGATAGAACTTTAATCAACTCAGTATCTCAAAACAAGCGGACGATATTTGTGTGATCTGTCGTTTTAAGTAAATTACGGCTTAAATGTATGCTTCTAAAGTTAGAAGTAGGGCTGTGTTAACAGCCTGTCCTCAGGTGACTTTGGCATTGAACCCTTATAAGTTCTACCAATTCCAACCAGGTCCAGGGGGCACCCAGAAGTGTTTCTATGCAATATTGAAGCAATTGAAGAAGTTTTGGAATAGATGCTTTAAAAAATGTTGCCAAAAACTGAAAAAAAAATACAAATCGCTGAAGCGTAACCATATGGTACTTTCAGTAGAAACCCACTCAAGGTACATCACCCACCAAGTTCAAAGTGAATCTGGCTCACGGTTGTGAAGAAGTTAAAATACGAATTACCAGTGCATTTCCTATTGACTTGCTTTGTTTATGTAGTCTGCCCACACGCCATCTAGTGTTTGGATTCGATCTTCCATCCTTGTAAAAAGCAACAACCGTGCTAATGATTTAATGTGCCATTTATGTGACGGTTTTTCTACCCCCCCCATATATATATATATATATATATATATATATATATATATATATATATATATATATATATATATATATATATATATATATATATATATATATATATATATATACATATACAACAACATAAAATGACCCATATTTTGTTTTAATTGTGAAAACAAAAACATCGGCGCTTTTGGTCAAGTCGCATTTCTTTTCGTCGGGAGGGTCGCAAGAAATTAATATTTTAGTGATTGTCATACGCGTATGTGATCTAGAGCATGAAAAGTGTAAAAAAAATGCCCCCAAAATAAAACCAAGTTCCCTCAAATTGTGAATTTAAAGATTTGGAACTTTACAGTACATACTTGTACGATCTCCTGTTATAAAAAACAAATTACCTCAGCATATAACATAGCGGGTGATAAACATTATATGCATATTGAACCATATTTACACTTTTTACAGGCTCATGAGCGGTGTTTCTGGTTGGGACGAACTGATTCTGGGCAGAATACCACGAGCTGTGAAGCGCCGAGTGGTTTCCTTGGGCAGAATCATTGAATTCCAACCAGAAACACAGCACTCGGAAATGATGGTTTGCATTTATCCAATAATGTTTCTATGGAACAGTCTGTTTAAGTAGACAACTATCAATAGTTTTTAATAAAAAAAATAAGCCAGAAATACGTAGAAAGGCACAGCACAAGGTGGACTTGTAAAAAAAATCAGGCTTCCATATACCATGATTACGTCGTAGATTCTATGAACCCTTTTGACCCGACTGCTTCGGTCAACAGTGACTTGTCTGACTAAGATGAGTAATTAAATATGCACAAACACTCGTGTATGGAAGAGGAAATTAACCATTCTTCAATCACTTACAAATTAGGCCAACTCTTTGTCCCTTCTGGTGAATTGTGTTCACATGAACATATAATGCCATCAAATTCAATTGTTTGCACTGTATTTTGGCTTACATGTGTGTGTGTGGATAATAAAATGTACCAAAGACGTCATTCGTGATCACTGACGGAACATAGTGCCCCATATTGCTCACGTCCACTCTGGGCTCATCGTGCCAATGTTCGGAATTACAGGATAGGGATAATATATATCCTTATAAAATAGGAACCATTGAATTATTTCAACATATTATCCTTCAACGGAAAGAGGACACAATACGGCAAAGTTAGAGTTTTAATTTTTTGCACATAGCACACAGATCTTGCAACATGGGCATTTGAAGTGAACATGTCTACAAAGGTGATGCGTTTTTTACTCCATTCGGACATATAGCATGCTGCAAATTGTATATATCAGCTATTTGTGCGCTAATTATAATTTGTCAATCCATTGTCGAAAGGTTTATGTAATAAGACCACTGTTGCGACAGCTCACGACAGTCGTTGGATAACTGTAGATACGTTTCGGGGTGAACTCGTTTCACTTGCAAAAAATGGCAACAACTGCTTGGTCGAAGTCGACGTGGAGCAGTTTTTTTATGTGGACAAGGTTGAATAGGAAGACAACGAACTGAACATTGCCCCAAAGCCCTAACAAAAGGTTGGCGGACGAAAGCGGCCCAACCAGGCAACGATCCTCATCCGTACGGGGGCAGAGAGGATAACCTTCCGTGGTAAATTATATTTGTTTTGATTTTGAAACTTTCAGCATGTTCAGTGAAGTCTTAAACAATTGATGAAGCGTAAGTTTTGATACTTAGTCAATCACGGACTGAGGAGAGTGCAAGGTTGCCCAGTCGATGATAAATGTCACAGTAACTAGTGCATTGAATAGCTTTGGCGCTAGTAAACCATTAAATAAAATTTCCCTGTTGTGTTTGTATCCTAAGTTCAGGCATAAACGTCTCTTTCTTCTCCCCTAACAATGCCACAAAGGCAAATCAACCTGACCAAAAATACATACTTGTTTTGAGACCGTGTTGTGACTTCAAACTTCAAATTTTGGTCCCCATGATAGCTAGTCTGTTGTCACAGTGCTGTATTTATCCAGTAAGGTCCAGAGACAGGGTTTTTGTTGATAATTTCTGCCCTAGAGGGGCAAAATTAGGTGAAATATACGAGTAAAAAATCAACATGTCTTCGGCGGCCATGTTGAATGTGTCACTGTGTACTGCCATCTGGTGGCCAAAAGGGAAATGCATGTAGAGGCTTGTCTGCTTCAAGCAGTCTCATATAGGCCTACACATACTTAGTAAAGAGGCGTTTTTCCTAAATTAGAACTTGATAATGAAAATCTATTTTTATTCATGCTGATTAAAGGAACACTTAATTTTATGCTGCTGAGATTTTAAATGCTATATGCACATCACATTACATAATTATGTATATTTGCTGAAGCTATCATTCTGCAAGTATAAACGTTGCACTGATTTTTTTCCACAGTCTGGATCCATTTATTTTCAATCTGAGATAAATGTATGTTTGTACATATTTTCAAAACTAAAATTCCTTCTCAATTGATTGTATTTTCTTCCAAATGGAGGTAACCAAGGTAACCTTCAAATCAAATATTCAGTTTTATTATTTTCCTCTGAATTTAACCACTTTATACGAGCAGCCATTTGAAAATCAATCATTAATTGTATTTAGCAATTGATGGAATAAAATATTATCATGTTAAAAAAATGTACATTAAGCTCATACTTAAAGTGTAAAACCTTAAAAACCATTAAAAGGCAGCATCACACATAAAATGATACTGAGTTCTGGCAGGTATCTTGGACACTGATCTTGCAACCAAGTTTTTATCAATTAAAAACTTACCAAAATTTGTGTGGTGTAACTTTGTGAGGCTGATCCTTTTTCAAGTATTATCTTATCTTTAATAATAATAATAATAATAATAATAATAATAATAATAATGATGATGATGATGATGATGATGATGATGATGATGATGATGATGATGATGATGATAATTGCATGCATAATTAATTATTGAACAGGTTTTATCAATTACTTGTAGGCCTTCATGGAAGTAAGCTGGGATACACAGGGGTTTTTTTTCCTGGAAAAGGGGGGGGGGTCGAAAATAACTAAACATGTCAGAATAATAGGATTAAACATTGGCTAAAGAAATTTTTGCAGCTTTAGCAAAAGAGGCTAAAAGATAAAAATTCCTAGCGCTAGCCCAACGCCTAGTCCGGACCCCGGAGGTGTACACCTCTCTGATTCAATACAGTTCCTAGAATCTTTTTTTTTGGGGGGGGGGGGAGAAACAATGTTTCCATAGTGGTGACCAGTATAGTTCTTATTCTTCTATATTTGCAACATTTTAAACATCAGTGTTGTCGACAAGCTAACTAGTAACTGCAATTCTCATGTGGTGGGAAACTGGGCAACTTTCTGGAGGCTCGGGCAACTTGTAAAAATGCTGTGGTTGCCCAGGGGAAACTTGAAAAAAATTCTTAATTTCTACCCCTGATATGAATCGTGTATAGTTGAAACTATATGAAGCGTTCATCTTTTCTGGAGCCTTTGAGGCTTTGGTTGTTAAGAATAAGATGTTTGTACAATTGTACATGATTATCAATAGAAAGCTTGACCATCAGCCGTGCCAGGTCAGAATTTTGTCACTACTGGCACTGCGTTGTGTATTCATCTGAATACATACATCAATAAATGCAACTGTTGCAATTGTCACCTTGACCATTCTGATAATAGGCCTCAAAGTTCAAAGTGGCTTGATGCTATATCCATCAACCACGCACTGGCTGAAAGACAAAATTATGCTTCAAAATTTGACCATGGAAGCCATTATTCGATTTCAAAGTTTAACACTGATTTAGTTGGCTTTGGCTGAAGGCAATTACATTTGCTGACTTGCTGTACACAGTGTTTTATTCACACTTCATAATGGTTATAGACATATAACTGGTCTTTTCTTACAGTTTCAACAGGGGCAAGCCATACATTACTAACAAGCATGGAATTAGATCTTGATACACAAACTGAATCTAGCATAATGCAGTGTATTTAAGCCAACACTTTCAGATGTACATGGAAATAGCTCCAGTTGCACCATTTTTTAATTTTCACCAACTTGAATCACAAGTTACACAACAATCAGGAGTCATATGCCTATTTGTCAGTAGCAGCATAGGAATCCTGGTGATTTGCAATCTGTTACATATGGTAACTACAGCTTATCATTTTTTGTAGCATTATAACTGGAATCACAGGACAACGGTCAGCCAAATGACACAGTAAAAATATCACCAGCAGAGTCTGCTCCATGGAATGAAGGGAAAAGAGATCCCACTGAAATTGAAAGTTGTTTCAAATTTTCACTCTTGATGAGTTAAAAAAACTGAGATTCCCATGCAGTGTGTCAACATATCTATGACTGCGTACAAATTTTACAAATTTGCTGTGGGGCTCAACATCAAATGCAGCTTTGTACATGTATGCAACTCTTGCATGAGGGCATTTGAGAAAATAATGCGGTTAACTGCTGACTAGACAAAGAATTGGTGCACCCAAAGCTGGTGGACTTCAATGTAACAGGACTGAAAAGATACCCTACACCCTTTGTGTACAGTAGCCAATGCTGTTCCTTCATATTTGTATGCATCCCTTCCCTGTGTATTCACTTCAAATGGCATACTGCCATCCATCAAGTAATAATGAACAGGGCTTGACAAATTTTGTAAAGACCTGATTATTAACAGCTAGGTTTTGCCTAGTTACTTGTCATTTCTCGGCGCAGTAATGGAATGTAAAAATCTCTAGTTCCAGCCAATTTTACGATACCCAGAAAGGCAAGAGGAAGAATAGAAACAGAAACTTTCTGTGTTTGTCTTGTAGAGGGCACTAAAGTCAGTAGGGCTAGAGGCGTGAAAGATTTCCATTGCTTTCCATTATAGTACGCAGCTTGAGTTTTGAACTGTTGTGTGTAGCAACATTATTTTTTTTATTTTTTTTTTTTTTACATTTGCACACACACAGACATATATCGGAGCATGTCACGTAAATTTGATTGACCCCTCTTTAAAATTTTCAGTTTATTGGATGCTCAATACAGCCTTATCTGCTCTAACGAAAACCCATAGTGGGTGACATTAGTTTTTAGGACAACCCTTTCAATGATCATGGACCATTTTTTCCTGGATTTGATTTTGGAAGTTGAAATTTTATGTGAAGTTGTTCCTATATAAGGCCTTGCTTGGGATTGTAGATGGGTGACCTTGACCTTTTTCAAAGTATGCCTATTTATAAAATAAGGGTGGCAATAGTAAGGGCGCACGGAGAGACATTTGATTTTCTGTCGGAAAATCAGCCTGTTCTAGTTTATTCTATATTTCTTTTCGTCAAAACATAATAAAATCTACCTGATTTTTAAGAAGATGGAGATGCAAGCTTTCACCCTCTATTGCAGCATACTTCTCTTTAAACTATTGCATCAAAATATATTTTTTTAACTTGTTCACTTTATCTGAAGGTATTAAAACAGTTTATGTATGCAGTTCATGTCATGACTCATTCAGCGCATTTCTAGCGCATTCCTATTGTGAATCAGTATACTATGCATTGAAACACGTTAAGCCTGATCTGATATGACTGTAAAACTGAGTAGAGAAATGTATAATATATTGTGGGCATAAACTGACAACAAACTGCTGACATTCCCGTTCTGGAGATGTACAGCTAATCAAAATTGTTTTCTGCAATACTTCCTGTGATGTGGGGCATCAGTGAAAGTGACAGCACAGTGAAACTAACTCAATTTACATGGTACAAATCACTATTGTCGTGCACTCATTAAGAGGTACTGAAATAAATTGATGATAGTAAGACAATGAAAACCTGGCTGCATGATCACCTCATCATCATCATGTGAATTAATTAAATATCATTGCAATACATAAGAGCTTTACTTCATGGTATACACTAAGTGTTATGTTCTTCAAAGCTGTTAAATACAATGTCTGGAAGAAATAATATTTTTACTGAAAATGTGTTAAAAATTATGGATATTTAAAATTTTCCAATGGCAGCTTTGTCTTTTAATTGACGAAGTGGGGCCATTGATCGGGATAGCATATTTCTAGGCCTTTTGATGTACATTATAAAGGTAATCCTCACATCCAAATTTTGTTTTCCCTTTTTTTTTTGTTACTTGATATTTTCTCAAGTAGAATTCTGAACTTTTTCAGATTTGAATCACAGAATTTAGGTCTTCACAGTTCTATAGTGATTAGCAATTTATATTGCTGTCTTTAAATTATGAAAAACGAAACGGTGTTATATTTATTTCCTCCATGTATAAAATTGTGGCTATCTGTAGCTGGACTTCACCTCCAAGCCTCAGTAATCTGCAACAAGATACATGGAAGCAATGAGACATCGTTAAATATATTATTACAAGTTATGGTGGTGAAAACATGAACACATCACATCCCACCCACTCCCTTTGACGCATGAAATAAGATTTAAATTAATAAAATTGTGCAAGTGGAGGACGTTAGAGCTGTTGGACTGTATCACGACTGTACCAAGCAAGACAGCACGATGACTATACGCAGCTGGACAGCACCATTACTACATCATACTTCCCCGTACCATGAACCCCAAACATGGCGTGCACCCGAAGGTGACTTTCACTTAATTGAACTTGCACTGGAACAGCATCGGGTGGCTCTCCGGCAAGCCGTTGTTCCTAGATGGTAGCGCACCAAAAATAAATTTAACTTATCACATCACCATTAAAAAAAATCTTTCCCAAGGGAAAGATGAAAATATAGCATTCATTTGTGAAAGCAAGTGGTTTCTTCATCGAGATTTTACAGTGCTTAACACATTCACTACTTATACATGTATTTACTTTTTTCTGGAATATTTTCCCACGTTATTTTCTCAGTTTTCATCAAGTAAAATATTTTTACAAAATTTTCCCCTTTGTTCTTGATACCACAGAACATTATATGTAAATATATGAGAACTGAGATGCTAATGAGCTTCACAATAAACATCTTACACGTAATATTTTGCATGAGCACTGGCCTGTCCGGTATACTGGTGACGGTACATTTAAGAATGACAAGACATTCCAGTTTCAAGAACTATTGTTACGGCACTGGCACGCAATATTTTTCTTTAAAACAGCATTGATGAACTCATCAGTTTTGCAAACATTTTAGAAGTTACACTTTCCTTACCTGTTTAATTCAAGCGTCTGGAACATTCACATACTTTACAGTCTGATGAGCTTACCTGCAATGTTCCTTTTACTGTCACTAATGTAAATACAGAGCATCCAAATGACAAATACTTCAAAACAAACATCATTTATCATCCAAAACCATTAATCGGGATGTAAAAATTGATTTATGAACTTGACATCAAAATTGTTAAAACCTTCTGACTGCTGCAACCACATTAAATTTGCCTCGCAGGTAAGATTTCAAATGTTCCTGAATTTTAAGAATGACATTGAAATTTTGGAACGACACATTTTGTCATATGTGAACTGCTGACGTTTTTTTTAACTAAGTCACATGATTGTGTTTTTATATTGAAGTAATATGGATTGTCTTTTTCTGAACTGCACCATCGTACTTGGGTGCCCCATAACTTTAAAACCATAATTGAATTGTAGTATATACTTTGTTTTGACCCCAAAATAAGCATTAAAGCAAGAGTTGGCCTACGTGACTAACAATTGTCAGTTTTGTATACTGAAGTTTTCGCTAAGAAACAAACTTGCTTACCATTATGATCGCTTCAGACTAAACCTGACGCAGAATTTTGCATGATTTTTATGATCATGGCGACGGAATCCAATGCATGCTTGCATGCCTCTGAGACTTTAACGCTAAACTGATGACATCATTGCCGAAGCTTTCTCCTGATATACAGAGTTCCTAAACTAATCTCAGTTAAGTTAAATGCAAGTAATGTCACACAGTTACATTAGATTTCATGTTGTCTGAAAAGCGAATAGGGAGCCAGAGGAGCACATATGATCTCCGATGAGTCGCGTTTCCGTTTGTACCTCAGCTTGTGAGTGTGTACAAGCCCCAATGTGCTGATAGATTGATCCTATTGTTTTCAATACCCAAATCTGGAATATATTTTAACTTATCACATCACCGTTATTCCCAATGAAGTGACAAAGTCTCTTGCTGTAGGCTGGGGAAGTTCCTTGACACCAAGAACTAGTAAGTTCAAAACTCACACACACAAACTATAGCCTGAAACAGAAAAGCAATTTATTATAAACTGGGATGAAAGGATCCATTGCTTATTGGTTCAGGCCTATATTTTGTGAGGAATTGCAGAGTTGTCCTTACAAGCTGCTATGTGTTATTTCTCCCATGTACAAAAAGCCACCTGGTCACCATAAAGTCATACAAAACGCATATTGTAGCCTATGTTGATCCCTCGTGTGCTTATCGGTTGAACCTATAATATTCATTATCCATATCTGGAGTAGATTTTAACTTACTGTATTAACATTATTCCCAATGAAATGACCAAGTTTCTTGATGTAGGCTGGGAAAGCTCCTTGACACCAAGAACTAGTAAGTTCAAAACTCACACACACACACAAACTATAGCCTGTAACACAAAAGCAATTTATTATAAACTGGCATGAAAGGATCCATTGCTTATGGGTTCGGGCCTATATTTTGTGAGGAATTGCAGAGTTGTCCTTACACGCTCCTATGTGTTACTTCTCCCATGTACAAAAAACCACCTGGTCACCATAAAGTCATACGAAACGCTTAATGTAGCCTATGTTGATCCCACGTGTGCTTATCGGTTGAACCTATAGTATTCATTATCCATATCTGGAATAGATTTTAACATACTGTATTACCATTATTCCCAATGAAATGACCAAGTGTCCTGATGTAGGCTGGGAAAGCTCCTTGACACCAAGAATACGAAAGTTCAAAACTCACACACACAAACCATAGCCTGCAACACAAAACCAATATATTATAAACTGCATGGGATGAAAGGATCCGTTGCTTTTGGGTTCAGGCCTATATTTTGTGAGAAATTGCAGAGTTGTCCTTACTACTTCCTATGTGTTACTTCCCCTAGGTACAAAAAGCCACCTGGTCATCGTAAATTTATATGAAACGCACATTGCTGCCTATGAAAAACATGGTTTGCGATATTTATTGTCAGTGACCTGTCATTCCCGAAACCGTAGAATGCTTCCGTACACATTGCCTCCTAATTTGAACACTCAAAGGGCCAGATGCCTACACGCAATTAGTGGTCATGAGCTCTCATTACTGGTTCTTGAATCTACACTCCAAAAATAACGCTTTCTGTTATTCCTGTTCATGCGTGCAGATTTTTTTTCAAAAATTCTATAGTGTTTTCTGCTACATGCTACTGAATTGATCAATTCTAACAGGAGAAAATTAATCGTAATTTTGAAAGCATGTCACAAAATTGCAGTCATGAATTGTGTCTCGACGATAGTCGGACTTTCATTGTGTAAGATTAGGAATTAAAAAAACGGGACTATACAATTTATTTGAAAGATTCATTTCAGACCAAGTTAATGGTTTAACAATGGAAAAGATTATTCAGATCAATTTACATTGGATCAAAAAATGATGGTTTACTTTATAACTGTCACAACACCTTCATTCGCACCTTTGTAAAAAACAAAGGTAAAACCCATGGTGGATTAAAATATTAATATGGATTAACAAAGTGAGTTTGAAATTGTGTATAAGCGTGTATTCATTGATCATCTCAGCGAGCGTGTGACGCATATCAGAGGTCAAGGCCATTCATATGTTACAAACTCAACATAGCACTAATGGCGCACAATGTCATTTGCAGTATCAAAATTCCAAGCTCCAATAGTTGTGGAGTTCAAAATCTAACCTAATTTAAACATGGGACTACATGAAGTAAGAAGTCACGGGACCTTAGAAATAATATCGAGGTTATCAATATCAAGAAGGAGGGTACTCTGGGCTCCGACATGTCTTTGCAATTTTCAAGCAATTGTTGGGATGGGAATCAGAGACGCCCTTGTTTTGGATTTTTTTCATGAATATCGAAGTAACTTTCTTGTAAAAATGAAGTGAAGCTCAAGACCAGTCTCGCTTTCTGTCTGCATGAATGAATGAACTTTATTAGCTGCATCACAATTACATTTGCAATATTTTGCTATAGATACAGAGACACAATACAAGCACAAATAAACAAAACATCAAACACAAATACTCAATACCACACTGAAAACTTGCATTTGACAAGGAACTTAAGGCGTAAAGAATTGCCAATCTACAAAAAAAAACAAACAAACAAACAAACAAAAAACAAACAAACAAAAAACAAACAAAAACAAACAAACAAACAAACACTAAAATGCTCCCCTTTTGTCAACAACGGCCGAGAAAAAAGTCATCACAGAAACAATTTTATCACTATCGTCTAAATTCATTATAAATTCAAATTTATCTGTGTCATTTAAATCAGAGAAGGAAGGGAAATATCATCTAAGGTGCTATATAAATTTTGACGTTCAGGATCGTAATTTTCGCAGGTTGTTATTAAGTGTATCTCATCTTCTATTTCATTGCAATTGTCACTCAGTCTCTCTTCTAACGGGATCTTGTGGGGTCTTTTATGCCTACCAGTTTCAATCTTTAAATTATGGGCGCTTATTCTAAATCGAGTGAAATTTTTCTGTAATGAACGGTCCTTAATTAATAGTAGATATTTCTCCATTTCAAAGTTTCTTTTAAATTTTGTATAAGTTCTTAATTTTTTGTCTTCTCCGCAGTTATTTTCCATAGATTTTGCCCACTGAATATTGAATCTTCGTTTTAATCTTTTGTCCAAAATGTTTGAAGAAAATTCCTCAGTCTTATAGCCGACATTCTCCCACATTCTGTTGAAACCAAACATCTGGAATACATATCTTAATGACAATATCCATTTAAATTTTCCCGTTTCAATGTTATCAACGTTACAAAGGAAGCAGTCATAAAGCAATGTATCGGGTCTCATGTTCACAATTCGTAACCAATTCTTACACATTTTTGGATATATTTTAAGTGCCAGGGGATATTCACCTAATTCACTGAGTACTGCTATATTCGTAGCTTTCTTGTGTACACCCAAACAGAAACGCAGGAAACTTACATGGACTTTCTCGAAAGATGAATTTAGATAGCTGCTAATTTCGTTAACTGCTATATATTTATCAAATGGTAACTCATATGGTCCCCAAATTTCACAGGCATATGTCAGAATCAGTGTTATCAGTTTGTGAAACAAACTCAACAGAATAGGTAAACTTATGTTAGAATTAATGAATAATCGCTTAAGTCTGGATAAGGATCTCAATGCTTTATCACTAAGTGCTTTTATAGCTTTAGAAAAAGAACCATCCGTTTTGATTACTATTCCTAAATAACAATAATCGTGTACAATTTCCAAAAGTTCGTTTCCTAGATAAAAGTTTCTTTTTAATTTCTTACCAGTCTTAGTAAAGATCATTACTTTTGATTTCTGTATATTTACTGTCAAATTCCATGTCTTACAGTATTAGTTGAGTTTGTTCAGGCTATTTTGTAGACCAGATAAGATGATTAAATCGTCTGCATATAACAGACAATTTATACTTTAGTTTTATAACGGTACCGGGCAGCAGTCGGGAGTAAAGATATCTGGTAGATCATTGATATATATGTTGAAAAGGGTGGGGCTCAGGGTACACCCTTGTCTAAGCCCATTGTTTAACATAATATAATCTGAGAGCCCACCTTTTAATTTCAGTTGTGTCAAAGCACCGTCATACATATCCTTGATAACATCGTATACTTTACCGCCAATATCATACTGAAGCAATTTATACAATAGGCCATCATGCCAAACCCGGTCAAAGGCCTGGTTAAAATCTACGAAACAAGCGAATAAATATTTTCCTTTTAGGCACAATTTGGTGTACTTATCCGCCAGGGTTTTCAATATAACTATATGGTCACTCGTTTGGGAATTTTCGACGAAGCCTATCTGACACTCATTCCTAATACACCTCGAGGTCAAGTGTTTCTGTAATCTATTATTGATAATTCCGCAGAATATTTTTGACAAGCAACTTCCCAAAGATATACCTCGATATTTAGTTGGGTCCATAACTGAACCTCCTTTATGAAGAAGTGTCAGGAAGCTTACTTTCCATAAGGAAGGAAAAGAGCCAGTGGATAGAACAGAGTTGAATACTTTCAGTAGAGAAGGCATCAAAATGTCTTGGGATTTCTTTAGCATTTCGTTCAGAATTAGATCTTTACCTGGAGATTTTTTATTTTTGAGTCCCATGATTAAATTTTTTATTTCATTTGCATTTATGCGATAGTCCAACTCTGTAAAAGTAGGAATTTGGCTCGATGTGATCATATCTTTCACTGACTGATAAAGACTGGATATTTTGGGGTTAATTCCCTCGGACATAATTTGAGAACAATGTTGAAACCATGTTTTTGCTTCAATTTTGTCGCTATGATTATTCTTTTGTGTACCAGTAATATTTTCTAATTCTCTCAGAAGGTCCCAAAATACTCTTGGATTACGTTCTTTGATGTTCATTAAATTATTCACCAATGTATCTTTAAACAGCTTTTCCTTGGTTTTTGAAATTCGCTTAAATCGTCGTCTGGTTGAATAATATGACTAACTCAGACTATAATTGGTGGGATCACGTGACACACACTTCGCTAGGTCTTTAACTGATCTATACAATTGGTAACATTTAAGGTTTGCATATTTCGGAAGTTTACCTTTCTTTGACTTTTTCTTCTTAAACTTGAAAGATAATTTGCCTGCTTTGAAGAGTATGCTATTAAAGTCTGATACCATATCGTCCATATTACTCCTTTGATTTAAATCGTATTTTCTATTTAAGCATTTAATCATGTCATTTTTACAAATAGTCTCTAGTACCGTGGGAAACAGTGTGTCACTAGTGCAGTCCCAAATAAATCTGTCTGGTAATGGGTACAGTAGCTGTTGATTTGTTTCTGACCATTGTGTACTATATTTTGTTGAGCCAAGTATATGATTTATTGATCGCGTCTGACCACAAGATTAAATGAAAGGGCGCAATGATCTGAGAACCAGGCAAGGTCATGTACTTCCATAAATGGTATAGAGGGTAACAACCCTTCGTCACAAGTGACGTAATCTATACAAGTAGGGCTATTAGCATTTTTAGTGTAACAAGTGTATTTTCCCCGAAGATTACCAAGTTTGCGTCCGTTTACAATGCGTTGCCAAGTTAATATGCAAAGTTTCAGAAAGTTTTGGCCATGATCATCAACCTTTCTTTTGTCCTGATTTTGCCTTGCTGCGGCCTGGTCATCTATATTGTCATCAGGCAAAGGAATATGAATTATATCAGCCTTATCAGGAGGTGAAAAATCGTTGTCTATATTTGTTGAGGCGTTGAAGTCCCCCATCATAATACATTTACCATTTTTTGCTGTGAACTTAGAAATATCTTTGAATAATAACTCAAAAATATCAATATCACTACTGTATGTAGAATTATTTGGAGATATGTTGACTGTACCTAAGTAAATATCATTTCTCAAGTTGAAATAATTTTTTCGTAACTTTATCCACACAATGTCTGGATGTTCAACTTTTAGAAATGCAATACCCTCTGAAATATTTCTGTTTACATAAATACATATCCCTCCAGAATGTTTGGTTGCTCTCTTGTGTTTTTCCCTAACGCTTTTGTATGTAACAAAACCGTCTATGCTAACGTCTGTATTAGAGTCTATATGAGTTTCTGTCAAACCACAAATATCATATTTTTCACTTCATCAATAAAATATCTATCATTAAATTTTGAAACAGATTGGCCACACACTTTGTGTACATGGCCATGTACATTCCAAGACATAATCTTAATCATATCCATTTAAGCAGGTCCAGAAAAGATATCAATAGCACATCTTTACATATTCCAAGTCATTTCATGTGGAGTTTATCTACGGTTATACGGTCTACGCCGTCCAAGTCTCTTTCTACCATTCGGACGTAGTTCTGGATTTATGCTATATTTCAAGTTAGCTGCTAATAAGCGGGTTCCATCTTCATTCACATGAACTCCATCCATGAATAAGTCCTTTCGACGCTCACCATCTGCACCGGGAAAACTGTGGAAATGATCACACATGACAGTGTTTTCTCGTCCTTCAATTTGAAGGCTAACCAGAGAATTGGCAGCTTTGGCTTTCAAATGCCAATCCTTATTATCCGTTCTTGGAAGTGCAGACGATATTATGACTTGTTTGGAAATACCTGAAGTCTGTATGAAATCACAATTATTTTTTCTATACCATCAGCAATTTCTTGTGGGGTAGCTTTTTTCACATCATTGGTAATGAGGTGAATGATGGTGATATCGAATGTCTCCTTGCAGTTCTTGATATATGTGTCGGCATCTTTGATTGTGAAGGTAGTTTCCTTCGTCACGTCATAATCTCTGATTAGTTTATCGGGTCTAACGTATTTCAATTGTGAGCTTCCAAGTATCAGAAGCTTCTTTTTGGGGTTATTTTCTGTCTTCTTTTCTTGGCCTTGGTTTTCATTTTCTCCCTGTTTTGTTTTTCCTTTATTGTCTTGTTCTTTTCGTGATGGCCCTGGAACAGTTTTCCATTCAGACGGGGATAAACCTCCGTCCATTGCCTGGGCTTGCAACTGCCAGCTTATTGTCTGTTCTTTGGCGTTGATAATACCCTCCTTCAGCTGCACAAGATTTTCACCAAGTTTTTTTATTTCGCTTCTCTGGTTCTTTATGATGTCAAACTGGTTTGCGACTTCCTCATGAAGACAGCTCCTTATGCTTTTGCTAAGGCCTATCTGCACTTGAAACTCATTGCTCAGGTCTGTAATTTTATCTTCATATTTCTTCTTCTGGGTCTTCAGTTCAGCATCAGTTTCCTTAAGTAGGATAGTTATCTTATTTTCTTCTTCTTCAACTTTTGCAGTCGCACTTTCAGACGTATGTTGCTTCATTTCCTCATTTTTCTTTTCAAGTTCCTGCGGCCTGGTTTCTGAAGACTGAAGCGTTTTTAACAATTTTTCATTCTTTTGTTTCAGAACAGTGTTGTCCTCTTTCAGTTTGCTTTCTTCTGCTTCTTTATCTAGTAGCTGCTTTGCCATGGTTTCCATCTTAATTTGTACGTTTCATCATGATATCCTTTGAATTTCTCAACAAGCTGGGCTTCTAGAGTATTTATTGTGGTGCATAGGTCTTGGTGGCTTGATACTATTTCGTTTATTGTATGGCCGTCTTTCTTTTGATCTATTCTAGATCCACTTAATTGGGGGTCTGGTTGTTTAAGTGTTCAAATTTCTTCCATCGTTTCTTTGAGTGTTTGAACTTCTTCTAGAATTTCTTGTATTGTATTAAGCATCTGTCTGCATTTATTGCAGCACCATATGGCTGATATATCGTCCTTGTTTTCCTGGATACACGTGTAATAATGCCAAATCATACAAACTGTACACTGAATCATCCCCCCCACGTGCTTTCCTTGATGAATACAGTTTTCTGTACACAGGCGTGCTGATTGGCTATCAGCTAGTGGCATTTTATTTTGCGATCCTTTGGAAACAGTCTTTTGTGATTATTTCGGGAGTCTTTTTGCCTATCTTTCTTGATGGGTACCTTTTTTTTCTTCTGGTCTTCAGTCCCACCCATTCCGTTTT
The DNA here is from genome assembly GCA_964020975.1 of Hermodice carunculata. Classification (NCBI taxonomy): domain Eukaryota; kingdom Metazoa; phylum Annelida; class Polychaeta; order Eunicida; family Amphinomidae; genus Hermodice; species Hermodice carunculata. Next base: position 19,247,856 of record OZ026621.1, read on the forward strand.
CAACTTGTTTTTCATTTGACGTTGGTTCTGAATTAGATTTGTCACACGACTTCACGCGGTTGCTCCTTCTGGGTCGACCCTTTTGTTCGAGGTTTGCATTGTTTTGTCCTTGATTCCCCTGCAAACTGTGTCACCTTCATGGACTTCCCCACTCAAAGATATATCCAAATTACATATACTTTTTTCTGGATTACCAGCTTTTGGTGTTTTAAAAGCACCAGGTTCAAAAGTGGGCGAGTCTGGGTTTAGGATGTATTTACATGGTCCTGTATTGTCTGTTTTACCATCAAGTTGCTCACAATCTGGCCGTGTGGAGACAGGGGTTGACTGGGGACTAAACGTGCATGTTATCAATTTCTTCAGTTGACTTGGAGTTTGTAAAAGTCTCTGCCCTAATCCAATGCTTCTACCCTCGCTCTGCATTTCATGATTTACATATACATCATCTGAGTTTTCTAAATGACTACACTCTGGATCTCTTAATGCAGTACCATTTACTTGCTGACTCGCAATTGGTATTGGTATGGTAAAGTCGTGTCGGCGGCAATTTCAAACAAAGACAATCAATCTGGAACCCAGTACCAAATACTTTATCTGTGCGAAAATGTCTATTTACTCACATCAATATGCGTGTACCAGCACTGGACATCGCAAGGCCGTTCCCACTTAATCCAACACCAGAGGAAAATCCACATAAATCAGTAATTTTGTCGATTTTTTAACAGAGCAGTTCAAAACGTTGTGGAGTCCCGTAACGCATGCGTAAACATTCATGAATATTAAGCTCTGATGTGTTACATATCTACACGTGATGATGAGTTTCAACGTGACCATCAGAAGTCTAAGACAACCCCTCTTATAGAGCCACTTTTTGGCGCATTTTGGGTGGCCTTATAAAAGGAGGATCACTGTAATGGTTGGCCGAGACCACCAGTCAATGTGGTAAACACAGGAGGTTGCATATTAAAACCCATGGTTGCATACCAGCGTGGTTGCAACTAACCACTACTTTTACTTAACGGAGAGTAGGAAGGCATGCATCCCCAAAACGTTTCGACAGGATCTGACAAATGTCAGAGGTTTTTGACAAGTCGAAAATACAATTATATAAATGAAGGATGGATAGGAGTTCGAACCCTTTACAAATCACCTGTTAACAAATAATTAAATAAGCCTAGATGCCAACTGTCTCTCATCATCAGGGACAGTCCCTCAAATAAGCTGAAATTTTGACCAATTTACAGTGTTTGTCCCGCATTGAAACGGAGTATTTTTTTCATAAATGCTTTGTTAAATATGTTCTGCCCATGATGTGCTAACTTAAAATGTCCCTGAAATGGCTTTTTGGATGTTGGCATCTCTCAATAAGGAAAGAAAAAAAATGCTCCCCAAAACACGAATATTTTGCAACGTGATATCTCTTGAATATTTAAATATATAGTCACTGGTATAATAAAATGGGTTGGTTAGGAAATATAATGGTGATGACAGATAAAATATACTCTACTGAATGTCAAATCTCCCAACTTTCAGCAGGGTGCCCACCAGCTCCGTCTCCCTCACCCTCTAGTGTCAGCGTGGCCCGCTTGTGTGTCCCATTTCGGATAAATCACTTGTTATTAAATAAAAAAACCACAAACACAAGAACATAAAGATAATACATTTATTATTTGGCCGCGCATAATACAGTTGACTTTTCCAACAAATTATTTGAGTAACCATGATAACTGCAAAGAAAATTCAAAACCGCCTTAAAAAAAAAAAGAAGGGGGGGGGGTGCGGGTAAAAAGATTCTCCCGATTAGCCTTAGAGGTGGTGCCAGTTTAACAAAAAATGCCCAAGTGATTTGGACAAAGGAAACTACGTCACACCGCGGGAAACTTGAAACAAAGAAACCATGTCAAACTGCGACGGGTGCAAACATTAGTAAACGAGATTCCAAGAATCTCGTGAGAATGAGGAATAAACAAACTCTTTATATCTTTCTCACAGCGAAATTAGACAGTATCATTACCATATCCAAACCGTAGTCCTAACGAAACAAACCCAAGTCAATTCCGACCAAAGGCAATGTTCCTTGGTATGTACAGCTGAAACACATAAATTTATAGTTTGAATGTACCCAAAAGAGACTAATACGTAAGTGCAAAGGTCCATAGGGTCGAAAAAGACATATCTAGTTTTAACATGACAGAATGCAAAAAGTTTTGTTTGAAATTATAGGCCTATTTCAGTAAATTGGCTTGAACAGGTGTATCATTCATGCACAACAGGACCATACAATTTATGAAAAGGGACCAAAATTTGCAGCAAATCCGAGAATTTTTAAGCTGAGGTTCTTAACTTGTTGAAAATGTCAATAAAATTCAGTATTTAAAAAGGTACTACTTGCAACCACCATCTCAACAATGATCATCATCCATATAAGTCCACAAAGCGACACCAACACCAACATCAATCCATCAGAAAAGCCCTCTAGGCCTAAAATGACCATCAATAAGAATCCAAACATGATTATATAATTCGATGTGTTTTAGGCTGTAGTTAAAGACATGATGTTGTTTTAAAGGAGATAAACTAAGAGTATTTCAAAAAAAAATGTTTGAATTTGCAAATATAGTAAGTACATTGGTTCAAATGTTAAACATCAGCCACAAACAAGTGACATTAGGCCTCAAATCATTAGAACGTCTTCAAAATGCATTACAATAGTCCAAATTTGTAAGTAGGTCTAAAACATTTCAAGTTGGTTTCCAGAAGTATTTTTGAAAGGACATTTAAATGTTCAAGAAAGCAGAGAATCCCACAAGTCATCTAATAAGTCAATTATTAGGGTAATAATTTAGAATTCCCAAAATTGTAGTATGCCATTGTAAGTCATCTGTAAGTCAGCCAAGTATAATGTACATCTAACTCGTGTTTCTATAAAGTTCAAAAGGTCAAATTGTAAAACAGTCCTAATTATTGTACAATTCTACTATCTTTATCGGAGAAAGAATTCGGTTTTAAGGAAAAGAAAGAAAGACAAGGGGATCATGTTGAAATTCCTAAAGGTAACTGTAAGTACAACTGTTTTCCTGTAACAATTTTTTTCATTTATAATCAGACGTAGTTAAACTTGTCAGTCAGTTGATTTAGATGCTAATTATTTACACAAGAGAGAGAGAGAGAGAGAGAGAGAGAGAGAGAGAGTACATTAAACACTTTGAGCCAACCTGACATGACTTTCACTATAACAAACTATATTCATCAGACAATTATAAAAAACAACATCAGTTTCACTACACTTGGAACACTTACTGCACTGCAATATGTGCAGAAAATGCCTGAATGTTCAAATTGTTACCATATATATATAAAAGTTTCCATGAAAAGAGAAGCGAACCACAGTTTTCAATGATAGTGATGAGACCAAACTGAATACCAGTTTAACCTTGTCAGATCCAGGATCATTTACGAAATATTAAGACATGCTAGTGTTCATCCTTAGAAGGATCCATGACCAACAGTAATGAGATTTAAGCGAATGAGAGTATCTAAAATTTTGATGTTACAAAATATATGAATTACTCGTTATTAAATAAAGAAACCAACAAACACAACAACATTAATATAATTGATTTATTATTTGGCCGTGCAAAATACAGTTGACTTTTCCAACAAATTATTTGAATAACCATGATAACTGCAAAGAAAAGTCAAAACGGCCAAACAAGGCCAAACAATAAATCCATTTACAAATAAACTGTCATAAACAAAGAGACAGAGAAGGCAAAACCGCTAGACTATACTACTAATATCAGCACCTGAGAATGCCTCTGTCACAGTCAGAAACAGTTATTCAAATAAATTACATGTTTAACCTTATAATTCCATACGGTAAATTACATGAACATAGTCCACCTTAGTGGTCATTCATTAGGACAAGGTTAAATAACCATAGGTTCTTTAAACTCCAAAGGACACATATGTGTCCAAAGAATACTAATGCGATCACAGAGTATTGTAATGACAAAATTATGGCAAGTAAATTCCACAAAGGTACCGTCTCATTATCTCATTATCACGTGCTAGATGCAGACCAGCTTACGCATGATACATCATGTAAATCTGTACAAGTTCTGTTTATAATTATAAGTGATGAAATCAGATTATCATTATCAAAGACCATTTGCTTTTTTGGTATAAATTTGGTCACTATCACTGAGAAAGTGACACAAGATACTATGTACCAAAGTATCGTGTTATCATATATAAACGCATACAAGACAAAATAATAAATCCTTGGCATCACAGCACACAGACCCGACATATATCACAATCTGTCCCAGCAATACATATATCACATAGCCCTAAATACAATTGAAATCTAAAAGAGAGACGTAAACTACCTGCCGATGGATATATCACCCAAGTGTGTTGACGTGTCTCACTTCTTGCTCCTAGCAAAGATATCAAAATATAAATGTACACAATCATTTTAAATATGAAATTAGTGACATCAAAATATAATTACGCAAACATACCAATATTGCTCAAATGACATTTCTCTGATATACTTTTGCAATGCAATACCGACCTGCAATTTATTGGCCAGTAAAAGTCCAGATATCTTAGATAGACATCAGAGGCCCAGTCCCCTTGTAGCTTAATAAGTTCACCAGGTAACTGGGCTTTGAAAGCCAGAGTCGCTCCACTTCTTCGAAAACTGTGCCCAGTGAAACTTTCGGCATGAAAACCTGCCCTGGATAAGACATCGTGCAAAACCTTGGTGAAACGAAAGGCAGTGACGTATTTCAGATTGGGTCTTGCACAAAAGGAGAAGGCTGGGTCATAATCGCGAACCGAAACAGATTCTAACAGCTTGGAATAAGCCAAAACAGGACAAAGAACTGAATTCTCAAATCTGGGAACAAGGATAAAAACATTTCTCTTGCCGAATTGATTAGTCTTTGACCATTTCAGAAAGACTACTAGGCCAAAGGAGCCAATGATGATATCTTTTCGACAAAGATGTTTCTAAGTATCAAAGTTCTTCAAACTGTTAGGTACTAAGTTAGATTTTCTCGCCATAATGAAGAAAGCTATCAAGAAGCAAGGCCAGCAAGCCAAGTGAAGTCCCGATGAAAAATCAAAGTAACTAAATATACTATACAAAATATGTGGCGTGATAGGGACAGCTTGCTTAACTTTGTGCAGTTTTAGCCTAGACAAACCTGTTAACTGAAGTCGAAACTCTGTTTCTTCCATAAATTTACAGTCGAAACCAGTCAGTAAATGCAATAACTTCACAGCATGTACGTAATTCCGCACTGCATCAACTGATTTGAAAGAACGACTCAAAAACTGTGCATAACAACAAATGGCGTTAAGTGATGCAGGCAAAATTTTTAAATTGAAGAATAAACAGAATAAAAAAATGTCTTCCACTGTAACATGAAATTTCTGTATGTACCTGGAGCAAAAGCCGCTCGCTCAGAAACCCTAACGTCTTCTTGCAACTGACTCAGTACTGTAAAATAAGATGATCGTATAATTACATGTCTACTACAAGTGGTTACAGTTCGGGTTGAACTTATATATATGTGCAGACCACTGAAACTCACAAAGGGTAGAAATCATCAATCGGTTGTAAATTGGAATAATTCTACACTGACTGATCTTTCCGGCATGTCCTAATCGACAGACTTCAGAAATTGTTGCAATAAGGAAGGATCATAGTGTGATCTCCATAAAAGATCGATGAGTCTGTTCTGTGACCATTCAATGTGTTGCACAATTAACTGGGTCTCGTTAACAGCACACAAGTACACAACTTCCCTTAAACATGCTGACAAAAATTTGTTTCTACATCTGCCCGAGTTTAAGACATACACTGAAGTCTGATTGTCACATAACACTTTTAACCTTTTGCCTCTCAAAAGGGGGCCCCAGAGTTTAAGTGCAAGGACAACTGTTAACAATTCCAGATAGTTAATATCCAGTTCCTGTTTGACAATGAATCCAGGAAAACCAGTTTGAATATATTCTCTGGTCCAATATGAATATCCTCCACAACCTGAAAGTCTGTCGATATCACTTTATCTGGCTCAGACCACATCTGTTGTGGAATAATTAAAACACCGTTATAGTATTCCATAAACTTTCTCCACCAGTATGCATCTTTGATAAAATCGTGCCTCAAAGGTAATTTTGCTTTTTGTGGAAAATGACTAATGGACCTCAAGTGTTGCAGCATTCTGGATATAAAAATCCTCCCAGGCCTAAGGCACTTGGCTGCAAATTGGAGCTTCCCTATTAAAAATTGAACCTCTTTTTTGCAGACTTCAACTTTGTGTGACCATTCTTCTAAAATAGATTGAATATCGGTAAATTTGTCATCAGGCACAGAAATGGTCATATCTTCAAAATTTATCAATATCCCCAGAATAATCATTCTGGTGGTGGGAGAAACTGCTTTGTGTTCTGCTTCAGAAACTCCCAAATCTTTAGGTAGCTGGCACAGGCATTGGAAGGCTGCAAATGCATTATCATGGTTGTCAGCTCCCCTGAAATCATCCAAGAAGTTAATGGCAAAATAGCCTTGCTTTCTGAACAAAAAAATTTATGGCGTCAGTTATCCTCTGGCAAAACATAGCCGAAGATCTCAGGCCAGAGGGCAGAGAAATGTCTACGAAAATTTTGCCCCTCCATGAGTAGCGCAACAGGCCCTCATCTCCCGGGCACACACCAATCTGCACAATAATCAATAGGAAACCCATATTCCAACATGTCACAAATGTATTCGTCTGGCCACCCTGTGCCTTGTAACTTATTAATCTAAACTGGTATATTAAAACCAGAGGGTACAGGTAACTTGCAACCCAGGAAATTTGGAATTTTTGATTCAATGACTAGTTGATGAATGTACAAGCAATGATGTAAAATGTCTTAATCCTGCAGTTTCCATTCCACCTGTCTCTGTGGTAAATTTTGGATACTATGAATAATAGAAGTCTTGTTAACCTGCACCAACTCTGGCAAATGTAACTGACTCTTTTCACTGTGAACAGGGAAGAACTGGTCATGCTCATAACTACCTGATGATTCCACCGAAAGTATGTCAGCAATGACACGACTGTCATCGTTATGAATATCAAGCAAAGATAAACTTGGCTGCACATTGAGTAATGCATCCTCAACTTTGTAGGCATCTCCAAATTGTACCAAGTCTGTCCCAACACTATTGATATCAGAACCATTATTACTGTCATCCTGTGAAAAATTTGAACTACAAATCATATCGGAATGACTGATACCTGGACTAGACCGCATTTTGAGTAACGCATCCTTTACTTTGTAGGTATCTCCAAATTGTACCAGGTCTGACCCAACACTGTTGATATCAGAACCATTGTTACTGTCATCTTGAGAAACATTTGAACTACAAACCATATCAGAATGACTGATACCTAGACTCTCTTCAGAAGTCTTTGATCCGTTACTTGTAACCTTTAAGAGTGTACTCTGATTCAAATCTGAGCAACTACATAAAGAATCATTGTAACTGCTTAAATGTAGATTTGCATGACTCAGTTCTAGAGTGGGTCGACTTTGTAAATATGAATGTTTAGGAACGTCATATTCTAGTTAATCCTTGTTTTTGAAGGATTGCCGAGCTTCCTCTAAAGTCTTACCATGGCATTTGCATTCAGTGGAGCATTCATTGTGAGGATTTTGGACTTTCTCCACAAGCCAGCATGTGGCACATATATCGGTAACAGTGCACTTCTTGCCATTTAAGAAGCCAACATGCGTTTTGTTTTTGTCACATTTACCAGATTGGTATTGACGGCAGAACATGACAGTGTTGCTCCGATTAGTAGAACCAGAAAGTTTATCAGAATTACTCATTCTAATAATAGGAGCTTTTTGACCCTGCTTGAATTTCAGTTTAGTCAAGGCACGTGATAACACTTTTGTTTCTATTTCTAAGATAGAATCTGCCCAGCCTCTGTTACCTCTCTCTATATCTAGGACCACTACTGCGTGTAGGTGTAATACTGTATCCCACTCTTGGTTCAAAGCTGTGTACATCAGGTTCTTTAAATAATGTAATTTGCTTCTAATGTTGTTTAATCTACTATGCCTCATATCTGAATCCATCGTCTCAATAAAACCTGCGATAAATAATGACATATCAAGTTCTTCGTATTTCCTACATTTACCAGTGTATAATTTAATGAAAGCATGGAATGAGGCCAGAATTCTCGGCGTTTGAGACTCAAGGACACGAGCAGTGCTGGACGTGCAAAGAAACAGGGACATTTGCTTTCTTCTGGCCATAAATCAGTTAGTGATCAATCGTCAAGTTCTCGTAGCCATTCATGTAAGAGCAGAGTCAGTAGCTGTTCCCATACGGACTCAAATGGTACCGTGCGTGTTCTGACTCTGAGTCTGACTACAGTAGTATTTCTGATCGTAGCGTGGTTAGTAGCCGTAGGAAAAGTAAATCAAATCACGCACTTAAATCTGGACGTACTATGAGAACCGGTGATCGGGTCAAAAAGGCTTGACCCGACGCTGGCAGTGTCTTTGACCTTTGACCGCTGCCTGACTTCCGTTCTTGAGTTTCTGCGACTTTGAAGCCGAGTTAACAGTATCGGAATATGAGCCAATTAAATACTGCTGCAACATGGCATTGGCCGTTTTCTGTAGTCCCCGTACTGCCTCAGAAAGTCTATGTCGAAGATAGAGGAATCCTGTGATGGGGCCGCACCGGTCACGTCAACGTCACGTGGTCGCCTGACTTTGTGGTGTGAAGGAGATCCTTTTTGGCATTAGCAGACTGCTTATCCGAGTTGATTTTGTCACGCAAAGCTTTGATGGTCTCTATTTTTTGCGCCTTTCGATCAAAGCCTCGTTCAATGTCATACCAGATCTGCGATCGTACGATCTTATGCTTCGTCGTCCATATTGTCAGGATCAACCTCGGAATCATGCTCGGAAACGATTGTGTTTGCAATCTCCAAAAGTAAAGGTACCACCACTGCTTCGCTACTAATGTTTTGTTTTGGGGGTTCGGATTCTCCAGGTTCACTCAGCAATTCGCTGTCCGTTTGGCCAGTATGTAATTTAAGATAGTCTACTGAAGCCAGGCAATCTTCTCAAACCTGGTGTAGAACCCATCAGCACTGCGAGACTTGATCCTCGAGAATCATCGCATATTAGTCCAATAAACTGCACCAAAAGTCCCAATCGAATACACCAAATATTGTCCTTAGGCTTGGATCCAATAATATAGACCATCACTGCTCATATTCGGCGACAATTTGACCAATCAGATTCTCCGGATCAGCCTCAGAGCTGGTGATAGTTTAACAAAAAATGTCCAAGTGATTCAGACAAAGGGAACTACGTCACACCGCAGGAAACTTGAAACAAAGAAACCGAGTCAAACTGCGATGGGCGCAAACAATTGTAAACGAGCTTCCAAGAATCTCGTGAGAATGAAGAATAAACAAACTCTTTATATCTCTCTCGCAATTAAAAATTTTGATGTTACAAAATATATAGACCTGTGGTTTTCCGCTTTCAAAACGTTCTCCGGTCTTCTGCCAAAACTTTTTCTGCAAAAATGAAATATTTATACAATTAAGTTCATGTTGTGTACATTACCACGAAAACTTCATTAAAACTCGTGCAATACAAAATGAACAACGCATGCATATGCCCACACAATCCAAATCCACTGATAGTGACAGGTCTGTGCTGTTCCATCTCCGTGGCTTAACTGCGTCTGCTTTGACAAAACCACGACGCGCACCAGCAGGACGCACGTGGGGCACATAGCAAAGTTTAACAGAAGAAAGCTATAGCTCACCAATTACACGTAAGACGATCTTGAGCGTTTGTTTTGTCTAGAGTGTAGCACCTTGCAAATTGCCCTGGTTTCCCCTTTTGCAGGAATGTTGGATCAAGTGAGAAGCTTGACCTGCTAAGAAAAGGTGCCTCAGTGATACACCCGAGATCGCACACGGAAGACGCAGATGACCGTTTATGCCGTGTGCCTTGGTCCTTTTTTGCGGAAGGACAAGGACAAACGGTTTAATTTCACAACAATATATATATATATATATATATATATATATATATATATATATGTGTGTGTGTGTGTGTGTGTGTGTGTGTGTGTGTATATACATCACGTTAGTATCTTCAGACCTTCAGAATTCCCACACGCAAATTTCGGCTACAAGTCAACAATTTCACATAACATAACCACAGCAGGAAAGCACAGTTTGAACAATGTTTGTATTGATCACATTTACGGCCATCTTGAAAGGATGACAAGTTTGACAAGTTTGACAAGTTTTATTAGAAGACCATAATCAGATAAAAAATATGTTGACTCATGGGTGCTCAGTGACATAAATTGTCAACAAATTTATACATAGATACATATAAAATAGATAACATAATAAAATAGAATAGGCATAAGAAGAAAAGAGGTGGACTGTGATAAGAATCACTCCATAGGGTCCACAGTTTGAAAGATCTGAAGAGTTACGTTCTTTTTAAAACTATAGTATAGAGACTGCTCACATCGCGGGCATGTTGGAAAATGGCATTCTAGATTGAAGCACCAATAGCTGTAAGGGAATGTTTGTGCGATCTTGTTCTATGAAAATTTCCTAAACTGGAGGATCTAGTAGGCCTATTATATGTATTAATTTCAGTTAAATGGGTAAAGAAATTGCCTAAAGTGGGGGGAGTCCTATTGTTGGTAATTTTCCAAAGAAGAGTGCTCAGGTTATAATCAAATCTCTGTTTAATAAATAATGATTCATAACAGCTTATTGGATTGTAGTAAACCCCGCACAGCACCCACATCCCACAACCCCCACCGCAGGTTTCACCTGGGATTTAACATTTAGGAGTCCTGCGGACCCCCTGCTTAATTTTTGTGGATCTTGATATAGAAAATGCGAGTCCCACAGGCCTACTGATACACACAATAAAGAAAAACAACGGAGAAAAATCAGATTTCAGATTTTGTCTCATTTTTTTTTTTATTTAACGGTTTTAACATGATCGCATATCATATGGTATTCAGCTAAATGGCAACACTGGCAGCAGTCCAGGTAAGTATGTGGCAGAATGTCATTATGGTAAGTATTAAAGAGTCTGAGCATACCATTTTACAGGAGTGACAGCAAGCTACCTCCTTGATGAAGCAAATAATAAATTGTCCTTCGTTTGCCAGCCCCAGTGCTTAACGGCTTTACAAATTCACCTGCGATCTTCCATGTCTGAGAAGTAGGCCTACTCTGCTGCTATGGAAAAATCAAAATCACCAATTGCTGGGCCTACAAGTTTTATAAACATTAGCCTGTTCAACCTGCTAGGATTCAACCTGTTTCGAACTTTGGTTTTTATTGAATTTTGAATGGAAAAACCACCCTCACATGGAGCAGATGACACTGGTATGACTAAGGCTATCTTTGCCAGCAAAACAAAGTCTGGGTATTGGTCAGAACATTCGACTATTAAAAGTTCAGAAAATGCCTCAAAGCTGAGGGACTGATTGTGTCTCCTTGCAAAGTGTTTAAAGAATTAGAAATGTGCACTTGACCTTTCTTTATCTGTTTTATCAGAGTAATGTTCATTTAACGTTTGAAGTTCGTCGGTGCCATAACTTGCAATATCAGCAGCATTATTTGGGTACCTGCTTGGATTAAATATTGTATCAACGCACAAAAGAAGCCCTAAGTGTTCTAGTGGAAATCTGGCCTTTAAATTCTCAACTAACTCATCAATGTATGATTCTCTGATTTGAGAAAACCTGTTTTTCATGGGTTGGTTGTCTGTTAGCAATAAATCGTGATACTTTGACGTTTCTCCTGGTGCTGACACTTCTCCAATTTCTCGTAACACCTCATTAACTTTTTCCGAACCAGACTTCATACTGTTTAAAGTGTCGTTAGTGCACTGGACACTGTGTCGAATGTGCGACAAGTTCACACTGTCCTTTTGAAAGGTCTTGCTCAGCAGTCCTATTACCACCAGTATATCCAACAGCATGGCTATGACTAACAAAAATAAAGTATTTGATATAAATTTGAACCGACCAACTGCTTTTGGGCCCACCCCAGGACCCACAACCCACAATCCACAAACAGGTAATATTAAAAGCCACATACCGGTAGCTTCAGAAGTTTTATCAGCAAATGAGCGAATGGCATTTGGACGTCCCGGTTTTATCAACAAACGGCCAAAGGTCATTTGTGTAGGATGATGATTAAGGCTTTCAGCTGTGGCCATTGGTTTATGGACAATTTCAAAAATATTGGTATCATCCGCGAATAAACGGATGTCACAGGCGATGCTGACAGTGATGTCGTTAATGTAAATTATTTTAACGAGGAAAAGTAGGGGACCAAGGATCGAACCTTGGGGCACTCCAGCCTCTATATGGAGCCAAGGTGAGGTCTGTACCCCAATAGTAACATGTTGAAGTCGGTTTGAGAGATAGCTTTCTATAAATAGTAACACAGGATCTTCAAACCCAAATCGTTTCAGTTTAGAAAGTAAACCAGCGTGCCAGACTCTGTCAAAGGCCTGGGATATGTCCAGGAAAACCATACGGGCCTCATGGCCCAACTCAAGGCCACTGTAAATAGTATGAAGTATGCTAACACGTTGATTTATGGTGGAATCGTTTTTCTTAAAGCCAGAGTTTTTAGCAGAAAGTAAATTTTTAGAAGTATCTAGAGGTTAGATACTCATAGAAAACGTTATAAACAAGACCCTCAAGTAGGGCCTACTTTATCTTTAGAGACATTACAGAGGAGTGAAATAGGCCTATAATTTTCCTCTGACTGTTTGTTACTTTTCTTAAAAATGGGTCACACGTTAGACCTCTTCCAGGGATTTGGAAAATACGAGTTGGATAAATAAGCAGAGATTGAACAGATCAGTGAGAGAACGTGAGATTGAGGGGGCACAGTATTTAAGAAGGGTGTTGCCTATACCGTCAGGACCACAAGCACTTGAAGCAGAACTGGTTTTCAGAGATTTTAAAATGTATTCCACGTCATTTACTTGCAATTGAAACATAGACAGGCGGGCCTCAGTTCGGAAGGTAAGGTCGGGCAAGGGCAAAGGATTGTCATCACGCGGAGTCTTACACTGAGTCAGCAAAATACTTGTTGAAGGTCACTGACTTCTCTATATCGGAAGAAATATTCCTTCCACTGTCAATAAGACTGGAAATGTTTTGATAAAGTTTGTGACCGAGAATAGATTTGCTAAGGTTCTACCACCTTTTAGGGTTTATCTCTCTTGAGTCTAGTTCAGATGGGAGTTTGGTAAAGTAAAGACGAATGGAGTTTTTAATAGCGTTGACTGTAAAGTTACGTTTCCGTTTGTATAACTGGAAGAGGCGTTCAATATTTTGAGTAGTGAGGAGCGTGTGAGGCCGAGGCTTTTGTGTCTGGCATTTAGGCGTATACAGGCTCGTAACCAGGGGGGGTTCGAGGGGTTCAATCGAACCCCCCTTTTCAAACGAACCCCCCTTTTTGTCAAACGAACCCCCCCCCCCCCCCAAGTAACATTGTGAAACTTATTTAAAGCCAGCCACCTACTACACAGGTGCAGTGAATGTTGATCATTGGCGCCCTTTTAATATCGCCGCTTTGCCTCATAGATATTTATAATTTAAAACGTCATATTCTTCAAAATAAAATATACTCCCGATTGTGGAGCTCGTTTCTCATGTTTTAAATAATTTCTGAGCTTTGACTTGAACCTACGCTGTCCTTTTGAATGGTAAAACGTTTTACTCTTTCAGATTCATCCCCGTATTCAGGACTGAGTCAACAGCTATATAGTGCACTTTGCATGACACAAACTTGAAAACTGTTGATCCAGTCTCGTGCATTACATGATTAAAAGCCCCGCGGAAAGCTGTTGACTTACCGTTAGTGGTAGACATGACATGTTGGTATTCGTTGGAAAGGTGTTTTCACGAGGAATACAAATATGAAATTGTTATATTGATATTGTATCATCACGGAGGGTCCGTATATATACGGACTAAGACTGCAAAGTGTTAACTTGATTCTTCATGATGAAAGGCATAGCCTCATTTCTTTACGATGGAAGCCATAACTCATTTCTTCATGGTGGAAGCCACAACTACTGTGTTAATTTGAGAAAAACTTAGGAAAAAATTCTCTTCAAAGGCTGTCCTCGGTACATGTGACAGCAATGTGATTGTCACTGTGTGTGAAATGTATCTCAAAATTCACAAGGCAGTCTGGGACACACAAAAGTACATATTCATATTGATAATATCTGTAGTATTATACTTTATTAATCTAAAGGGATAGTCTATCTCATCAGAATTATAATGAACTAGCCGTATACCCGTGAAAATCACGGGTTTTTTTGAAAGAAAGATCAACCGTTTTGATAACATTCATTGTAATGTAGGCTGATTCACTGGGAAATAAAGACAAAAAATAAAATCTCTGATAGTAGTAGGGGTAATCAATATAGCGTTCAAACAAATACAAAATTACATGTGGGCCTACAGGTAGATCTATATTAAGAATCACTCATTTCAAGATTTCATGGAAGACTGTATTTCAAAGTTGTGCAACCAAATAATATTGATTTTAATTATTTTTAATATTAAGTCCTTGTAATCGCTCCCACTGGAGGCCTACATGGAAAATGGAAAGCTGAAAGTTGTGTTTTCCCGCATTTTTTTCCAAAGTCAGATTGCGTGGGTGGGAGGGGGGTCTTTCTGTTATGTCCTAGGCCTAAGGCCTACACGTCAGACGGCTAAAAATGCGTTTTCGGCTAGTGTTCGCGTTTACTGTTTTCCAGTGGAATTTCAAAAATTATTTTAGAAACATAGGCCTATATATAACATAGACCTACATGTAGGCCCTACAACTGTCCTTTACATAGGTCCTACATTTTCATCAAACAAAACGCAAATAAATTGAATTTGTCAATGAAACCAAGTAATGAAAGATAGTTATTAATGTTGCACTTAAAAAAACTAACTTTATGCAAGAAAATGTATATTATGTGGACAATGATCGGCTATGCACGCAAATTCAGTAGACTTGTAGAGCTCCAGGGCCTAGTGCCTATGTAGGCCTAGGCTTCAATGTAGACGTCAGAAACAACTCGCAGCGATGAACGCTAGGTGGCTCTCTATCTACGTCGCTTGTCCTTATATAATGACGTCATTCAAAATACAAAAGATTTGCCCTAAAAATCGATTAATTGCCGATATTTATCGACTGGCCCGCCGAAATGAAAAACGGCGAGAAAACCACGCTCAGGGGGCCCAGGGTAACACGTGGCCCGAATTTCAAGGCATTTCATCGAGTAGTTTTAAAGTTTTTCTATACAAAGCTGTGTATTATATATACATTTCACTGAAGTAAATCACTTCAATATTTTTTGCCGTGAAATAAGCATATATGAAAGACAGAAAGTAAGGGCAAAACCCCCCTCAGATTGCAGGAAATGCTGTTTTTAGGGGTTCTTTTTTGAAAAATTTCCCGGGGGAGCATGCCCCCGGACCCCCCTAGCAGAGCTTCGCGCCTTCGGCGCTCGCCAATGTCACTTTATCATTGCAAAACGAACCCCCCTTTTCAAAAGGCTGGTTACGGGCCTGGAATATCTGTTCCACGCGCGAATTGCGCTGCCTTATTAGCCTCTTGACACATCAGTTGATCCAACAAACGGCCAAAGGTCATTTGAACGTCCCACCATCACAAGATGCTGAGATCCACAATTTTACTTTTTACTTTCAAGGTGTCTGCATGGGTAGGCCTATTATCCTGCCAAGAATACGTTATGTCCCAAAACGAGGTACATTCTGGTTTCCAATTGCTTACCGAATAGTCAAATTTGTAAAGTTAATATTCATTGTTTTCAAAACCAGCATAATTTTATATGTATTTGACCCATCTTTTTCTTAGATAATACCCGGTAATTGATTTCACAACTGAGAGCCACACGGGCACGTAACAGCGAACCGCGGAATGACGACGAAACATTTAGCTCTATGATTTTTGGACAGGTAATGGGTAAAATTCCTATTACGCTCAACATTTTCACAAGTCCTACCTGACACATTCAGTTGTTCCAGACAATGGGGCTTGCGTTAAGGCAAGCCCAGTACATTACATAGGCCTACTTTTTTCATGTCCATGAATACATGCATTACACTGCAAGTACAATGACTATCCTCTTCAGCTATTGCTTCATGATGACAATATCACATGCAACATCAGGGTTCAGGAATTTGCATGTCTGCTAGCCAGGGAGCCGGACAAGTAAAACCCCAATCAGACCATGCAAAATTTTCAAATACTTGTAGAATAAAAAAAAACGAGGTACTACAGGACCTGTAAAACTGAAAAATAAAGTCACCAGGCAGATGGTATCCATAATGAAATGATTCGGTGTAGCAAAGACATATCATCAGCAGTACTTACTGGTATCTTGAATAAAATTTCTTTCCAGATATTTGGCAAGACAACTCATCTACTCCTTTCCATAAAAAGGGAAGCAAAAATGACCCAAATAACTATCCGGGTATCGCAGTCTCAAGTAACCCGTTGAAATTAATCTGTTCGATTTTAAACACGAGACTCTCTGAATTCTGTGAGACACATAGCTGCATCCCCGACATAATCAAATAGCTTTCCAGACGTCAAGAACATCTGACCACATTCTTACATTAAAAACTCTAGTTGACAAATATATCAACAGACTCCCTAGACAGAACTTGTACTGGGGCAAAATCATTATTAATATCAGGGTACTGGGATCCCTTTCACCCTTAATCTGTCATCATGGGACCTGCAAAGGTACCATGACAACAGGGATTAAGGGCATGACACAGTCCAAAGGCCCATTGGTTCGAAGGTCCATCAGTCCGAGGGTCCATTGGTCCGAGGGCCCATTTGTCAAAAATGGGGGGGGGGGGGGTCTATAGTGTAAAAACAAAAGTTTGCTCAGTTACCAATGACAAAAAATATACTGTTTACAAAACTGGCTGATAAAAAAGTTTGCTCGCAGAGTATTGGGAAAAAAATAGTTTGTATGTTGAAGCAGAATGTGAAAAATTCTGTTCCGCTTTTTAAACATAATTTGAAAACAAAGAAAAAAGGAACATTAAACCTGACCAGAAGAATCCGACAGCCATACAAACTGGCGTACTCAACACGAAAATTAAAATGAACTAAATTTTAAAATGTAAGTGTATTACAATGTAGCACATCTTGTAATGAGTGTCAAATTTAGGAATATTTTGTGTAAAAGGGCGAGCTTCTTAAACTGCAAAAACTGCATGTGTTTTTACAAAGAAAATGATAATGCTCTACATTGAAAAAAAATGATCAATTGTTCATGTCCAGGAGCACAAAAATACAAAATAAATGTTTGTATTATGCCATGTAAAAAAACAATGTTGTAAATAAAAATTAAGAAATGAGAGCTTATGCATTGAAACAATGGCATATGGCTACTTTGGTCATTTTAGCAATGAAAGAAGATAGCTATTGAAGCTGGCAAGTTTTATGGTTCCTTTTTGCGTTATGTCAAAGAAAGCCAATGTTAATAGATTATTTTATTCCCTACTGTAACAGTATAGGCAGGCATCAACCTACTTCTGTAGCTCTAGGTGTACGGACCATCAGGTCTGTGAAGCCAATTATGTAGGCAAGAACATAAGCCTAAATATATTTGAGATCCCATACTACATGCAAGTACTAACCGGGAAAAGCACGGGACAAATAGAGAAAAATGGCACCCAGATACCGAAGGGGCATATTATGCTACTCCTTCTAAAATGTAAGCCTATGCCTTACATTTTAGGGGGGGGGAGAGAGAGAGAGAGAGAGAGAGAGAGAGCGAGAGAGAGAGAGAGAGAGAGAGAGAGAGAGAGAGAGAGAGAGAGAGAGAGAGAGAGAGAGAGAGAATGAACAATCTTAAAAAGTCATTCATGATCTTCATTCATCGCAAACAAATCTCCCTAGGCCTTTTTAATCTGTTCATTGCAATAAATGCAATAGAATTTCATGAGTGAGTTTTGGGGTCTTATATAGTTTTCTGTCTACTTCTATTGCTTGAACAGTGTTGTTTCATCCCTGTAAACAAACAATTTAAAATAGAAGTTACCATAAATAGCATGATTAGTAAAAATATGTCCTTGTCAATCAGTCCTAAAAGTATGCTTCTTTAGACCACTTAATTTTAATTTATTTATTTTTTAATATTCATTGAACATAACCAACTGTCAGATTTTTTTAATTCACCACACCATTGCAATTATTTAATAAGCACTTATTTTTCCCGTAATTTTTTGAACAGTGCGGAATAAAAGTTGATGCATAGGCCCGATTTATATATATTATGCATACAATTCATAACCCTTCAATTGTTGAAATAACCCAATAAGGAACCTGAACTGACTTTTCTGGATGCCAGTTGTGTCTTTTACACAAAATTTACACGCAGGAAAAATGTGATTAAAACTCTAACTTTCAATTGGACAAGTTTTGTTAGCCCCCTTTTTGAAAGGGATACAATCACACCAGTTCCGAAGTTCTCAGTAACTTAGCAAATTTTCAACTTGATATTAGTACCCGTATGTAAATAATGCAATGTCCCTGTGTGATATCAAACTAATCGGGTGAGTGTTTTTTTGAACATTTTTTAAGATTTGCCAAAAAAAAAAAAAAAACAAACAAAAATAAATTTGTTAAAAACCCAAAAATCACTGGAGCATAACCATTTGTCCAAACCTGGTACCACCCAAGGTACCTTGCCACTAAGTTTGAAGTCAATCCCACAGATGGTTTCAGAGAAGAAGTCAAAAATGTAATTAGTATTAGAATGCTCATTGACTTACACAGTAATGAACAGGAAAGGTGCATTTACTGACAATACCCGAATTGAAAAAAAAATTGTCAACAAGTAGGAATCCACAGCTATGCCCCCTAGTGAACAACTTTGTTTGACCCTTCTACAACGAACATATCCATCAAGTTTCAGCTTAATCTGAGCGACGGTTCTGGAAAATTAGTCAAAAGTAGCAAAAACACACAACAAATCACATTTTTAAATACAGCCCCACCTGGTGACCAAATTAAACCCTAGGAGTCCCTAGGAATGTTCCCGTGTGATATCAAAGTAATTGGGCAAGTGGTTTTGAAGAAGATTTTTTAACATGTGTCCAAAACAAGAAAAGAGAAAAAAAAACGTAAAAAATCCAAAAATCACTGAAGCATGACGATTTGAAGATACTTGGGAGACCCAGCCAAAGCAAATTCCCGCCAACTTTGAAATAAATTTGGCCGACAGTTTTGGGGAAGTCAGAAATGTCAATTGTGGAAGGACGGATGGACCCACAACTGACAAAGAACCATCCTAAAAGCTCAACTGACTGACAAGTCAGTTGAGCTAAAAACCACTAAAATGTGACCATTTGGAAAAAAAAAACTTGGTCGAGATGCACCCAATTTGAAGTGAATCTGGCTGATAGTTTGGAGAAGACAAAAATATGAACTGTGGACAGACAGATGGCAGATGATGGACAACTGACCACCCTATAAGCTCAGCTGATTTACAACTCAGCTGAGCTAAAAATTCATTTACACTCCAAGAATCACAGAGCGTGATCATTTGAACAAACTTGGTAGAGACCCATCCAAGGCACATAGACACCATGTTTGAAGTGAATTAAATCTGGTTGGCAGTTTTGGATAAGAAGTTGAAAATGTGAAAAAGCGTTATAATGTCCATTGACTTACATAGTTATCAAAAGGAAAGGTGCATTTACTAATAATAAACCGAACTGAAAAAAAAAATCGTTAAAAATCAGGAATCTACAGCAGTGCCACCAAGCAAAGAACTTTTTTGACCCTTCCACAAGGAGCATATCCACAAAGTTTCAGCTTAATCTGAGTGACCGTTCTGGAGGTGTTGAAAAGAGCAAAACAACCCCCCAAAACATGAAAAAATTGGAAAGAAGAAGCTTATCAGTGATTGCAAACCCCTCAGCCAGGACAGACGGGTAGACAGAGGGATGGACCCAAAATGAATGACAATACCCCTTCAGTAGGTCAAGGTTACTTCTGTTTGACCTGATGACAAAGCTTTGGTGCAAATGCAATGAGCAGAGATAGCATGGCCTTTGGCCACTATTCTTTAATGAGGCACTGTGACCTAAATATGTGACCCTGTGACCTAGTTTTCCTAGGTGTCTGAGGCATCCTTAGAGCCAACTGTCATAAATAATTGGTGCAGCTACAATGAGTAATTTAATATTTGAAGATATCATGGTATCGCCATTTTTCTTCAATGCAGCACTGTGACCTAAATATGTGACCCAGTGACCTAGTTTTCAATAGGCATCTGTGACATTCTTAGGATCAACTGTCATAAAAAAAATTGATGAAGCTACATTCAATATTTTTAGATATTGTGTTAACACCATTTTTTTCTGCAATGTAGTACTGTGACCTAAAAATGGGACCTAGTAACCTACTTTTCAATAGGCACCTGAAGCACCTCAATAACCCCGTGTGATAAAAAGTTGGTCTCTGTAAAGTGTGTATTTTTGGAGATATGGCGCTAACAAGGCATGGGCAGACAGATGGACGGACAGACTGACAGACACAGAGGTGACAACAATACCTCTCCACCCTTATGGGCCAAGGGGTTAAAAAAAGTGTAGCGCCACCTGGTGAACAAATTGATAACTAGGAGTCCATAGGAGTGTTTATGTGTGATATCAAAGCAATTGGGTGAGCAATTTTAGAGATTTTTTTTTATTTGCCCCGAAAAAACAAAAAAACAAAAAACTCATAAAACATCCTAAATTCACTAGAGCATGACCATTTATACAGTTGTGGTAGGGACCAAGCCAAGGTACATTACTAACAAATGTGAAGTGAATCTGGCTGACAGTTTTGGAGTAGAGGTTGAAAAGGTGATTGTGAATGGACGGACATCTGTGGTAGGTTACCCTTATGTACCAACAATCATTGTGAAATGAGTGTTTAAGGTAATTGACTATAGTCACCTCTACACCCAAGTGATGAAATAGGAAAAGCCAACAATGAATGATAGTTGCTGACTGTAGACAGACTAGAAAAAATCTCTAGGTGGGTTCAACTTAACTTTACGGTATACCAACTATTGCCCCAACACCACTTCTATGTTAGCCCTACTAAATATACAGATTAATATAATCTAATAGTGTCTTGAAATGAGTGTTGTATTTTGTTAAGATTGTTCCATATCTATGGAAACACTTCAGCAGAGTCTTATATAGCTTTTTGGTGTCATAGCTTTATGGCATAGTTTTTTTTCAATATTCTTGTTCTCCTTACAAATTTTCTTATTTGAGATGAGTTTCTGCTAATGCGAAAACCTGTCCAATGAATACACCATGATGATGGCGCCTCCTGAAAGCTCAGCCTGACCAACAAGTCAGCCAACCTAAAAATTGTAGTGCGACCTGGTGAACAAATAAAGAACTAGGCACCCCTAAGAGTATTCCTGTGTGATATCAAAGATATTGGGTGAGTGGTTTTGGAGAAGATTTTTTCCGATTTGAGCAAAAAAAGAACAAAAAAAAGGAGTTGTCTCAGCAGCCCATGCTCAGCTGACCTCGAAATTCATCACACTTGTGGCTCTGTGAACTTGGGATAGGATCAAGGTCACCCATGTACTCAGCAATTTTCACCTTCATGTAAGAACACTAATGTGCAACATCAAGGTCCCAGTTCAAGCAGTTCTCAAGTCAAAGTGAAGAGTAAAATTCATGTATGTTGCACTGTGACCTCAGAAATGAGGTCAAAGTCACTCATGTACTGTTTCGTTAGTCGGACCTTCATAGAGAAACAATAACATGTGCAACATCAAGGTCCTTTCTCAAAATAGTTCTCGAGTAATCAAGCGAACTGCACATTTCATGTAAGTTGTGCTGTGACCTTAGGAATGAGGTCAAAGTCACTCATGTACTGTCTGAGTGTGGCCCTCGAAGAGAATCGTAACCATGTAAAACATCAAAGTCCAGGCTGACATAGTTCTCAGGTTACCATATGAAGAGATGAATACCCCTAAGTGACCCTGTGACCTTGAGAATAAAGTCAAGATCACCCAAGTACTGTGTAATTCCACCCGTCATGCCCTCAAGTATTCCTGTGCAATTTTGAATCGATTGGCCAAGTGGTTTTGGAGAAGATTTTTTAAAATCTGACCCCAAAATGAACAAAAAATTCATAAAAAGATCAAAAATCAATGGAGTAGGACTATTTGAAGAAACTTAGTAGAGATCCACCCAAGGTAGAGCCACACCAAGTTTGAAGAGAATCTGGTTAGTGGTTTTGAGGAAGAACTCAAAATTGTGAACTGCCATTGCAATCTTCATTCACATACATACATGAAGTAATCAATAGGGCTGTATGCATTAACCAATAAGTACCTGATTTGAAAAATTTATTGAAGACGGGAGATTCACAGTGACGCCATCTTGTGAACAACTTTACTTGGCCCAGCTTCTAAATTGAACATTTCCACCCAGTTTCAGCACAATCTGGAGGGGGGGGGGGGGGGGGGAGTTCTGCAGAAGATGAGGAAAATAGCAAAAAAAAGCCAAAAAACTTTTTTGCACAAAAAAGTTGAAAAATTACAGCACCGCCTGTTAAGGTCTCGAGGTCCCCGGATGTCTCCCTTAGCAATTTTGAATTAATTGTTCAAGCAGTTTTGGAGAAGATTTTTTAAGTTTTAGCCAAAAAATGAACAAAAAAAAAATTGAAACAAGGCCATGGGCCTAAAATGTAATCTGTGGCGGCAAACAGACCAGTTGGTCGATTGGTATTTTTGGTAGACACATAATTGTGTGTGCATATGATATGCTTCCAGAATATTCTCCATTTTCTAAAGTTTTTGGTGTTGTACCTTTCATAATCTGTTGCCAAAGATGGGAATACAGTGACAGCTGGCTTGAGAGACCAGGCCAAATTGAGATCACTTTTTAGGACCAACATATCAAAATATTTTTCTGAACAGACAGGTCAATGGGCCTAATGCTCTGCCGACAAATGACCAGCAGGTCAGCTGAGCTAAATATCATGAAAAATTCACTGGAGCGTGACGACCCAGGTACACTGCCACCAAGTTTAAGGTGAATCTGACAGACAGTTTCTTCAAAGCAGTCCAAAACATGAAAAAGCTTTAGAATAACCATTGACTTGCATAGTAATCTGACAATAGGAAAGGTGCTTTAACCAATAAGTACCCGAATTGAAAACATCCTTCAAAATCAGGAATCCATAGCAATGCCACCTACACTACTGGAACATAGCACCATTAATTGACCATGGATTGGCCATTAAACACCCATTAATAGACCCTAAGCCATGAATTCAGCCATTAATTTTTTGCATGGCTGTTAATCATTTTCCTGAACAATAGGCAAATTTTGACAATGGCCATGGATCATCTCTTAAATGCAAAGCATGTATAGATTAACGGCCATTAATTGGCAGTCAATTGTCACTATAACCCTGAAGTTACTTTTTCATGGTTATAAATAAGAAATCCATGGCCATGATCAGAAAGGCACACATCTATATAAAAACATGCAATATAATCCATGGCCATGAAATATAATGCATGGCCATGAAATATAATGCATGGCCATGAATATACTCATCTGAGCTGTATAGTGTAAATCATGGCCATGAATATACTCATCTGAGCTGTACAGTGTAATTCATGGCCATGGACAACAATTTCATGGCCATGAACAGAAGGTACACATTTCTGTAAAATGTACAATATGGATCTGCCCCTGTGAATTTTTTTCCGGGTAGTTATTCCCTCATTTGGGATATACCTAGACTTCCGTGGATGTCCTGTTGTTTCTTTCCTTATGGAGTCCGGACATATCCTAGTTTTGGAAATCCAACCCACTACTGTCTGGACAGACCAAGATACTAAGGGATTCATATTAGTCCAGCCTATATCCTACCTGTCCTACTTGGCTATAGGCTGGATTATGCAGGACAAGTCTGTACTTTAATCTGGTAACTAGAGAAAGTGCTGGACTTTTAAATCATGTAGCAAAAATCAAGCCTTTTGTCAAAGTCCAGACTGCAGGATTAGTCTTCCTACCAAATAAACACCATAATATACTATAAAAATTTTATTTTTTCAAATGGCATTTATGACTACTGGGAATGATATACAGTAACTGAAGTCCTTGTAACATGCAGTCTTATATGTCTAAAAAACACAAGGAAATGAGTTCAATTCACTAAAATGAGATTTTAATATCTCTTAGACAGATACATGCACTTTGAAATTAATGAAAATACACTGTAACTTGGTTTAATTGTTTCATAACTGTAGTACCTGGACTGTTTATGACCACCCCTGCTGCCAGCCCAAAATGGTCACATAGTCATGTTCTCCACACTGAGTCTGAATTCACTTGTCCCATATGTTTGCAGAATAGCCTCTAAAATACCAATTTATCAATTTGTGAATGCTGAACTGTCTATTCTCTTTGCTTTTAATATATTTATTCTTTTTTCAGTATTATTTATTTGCTGCTCTTTCACTGCATTTTTTGGAGTAAACATCTGTAACGTGAGAGAAATTCACAAAAACAGTCTGACAATTGATATGTTGCATGAGATTAGACCCACAAAAGATCTTTTGGTTAAATTCCACAAAAAAATTAACAGTTTTCATATTTTAAAAAAATGTTTGATTTTGGGATCAATTTATCTTGTGAAGTGTTGGATTTTGTGATGCTTTTTTTTTATATATAATGATAGGCCTGTTTTATTGACACAATTGTCAAACATAATCTTGCACCTGTCTTTCATCAACTTTCTTCATACCTTTCTGCCCAATTAAGGTACCAAATCCCTCAAAAAAGTATTTTTCTTTGTTATTGTACTTTATTGATTAATGAATTTGTTTAACATACATGCAGCATGAATGCACGTGGTCCTCGTCAAGACTTATTGATTAGAGTGCCATCTAGTGTCATTTGAGGAATTGCTGCAACATGCAGTCAAGCTCTGAATGTGACTAGATAAATCCACACTGTCACTGCTATAGCTTAATTCTAGATTACACATTAGATTTAGTGAAAATATGTTCAATGAACTTACAAAATGGAGTACTGTATAAGCAAAACAAAAATTTGGAGCTGTAGTGCAGCTTTTGAAACATCGGTAGGTAAATACACCAATTATCGCCCATCGCGATCTTTTCTGTGTTGAATTTTGATAATGAAATCACTGGTTGTTTCTCGTATTGAAATTTCCTTTGTGTTGTTTGAGGTTGCAAGGTATTTTCCTTCTCATTACAATCGTTTCCAAGACAAAATGTAGCATTTGAAGTCCTGGAAGTGCCAAGTTATTTAATGCAGAGGGTTCACAGATGGGTCAGCTGGGTTTTTTTTTGTTGTTTTTTTTTGCAAGCAGATTTGGTGGGTCAGCAGTTTTGTCACAGGTTCGGTCGGATTAGGGGAAACACGGGTATTATTTTGTTTAGCCAAACGATTATTTGTCCATTTTCCTGGACCCTGGTCCAGTCCATGTTGTCTAGTTGTTTATATCTCGCGTTCTAACGTTTACGAGACCCGAACATGTGCAACTGCCTGAATTGAAATCACGTGGTAACGAGACTATCAAAGTGGCGGCAATGGCAGTCTGAAAGTGGCAGACGACACATGTTCTTCTGTTTGTTTCAGTAAAAAATGAAAAAGGCTGTATATCTTCATGAATAGAGTCACACGTGGAAACAGACAGCAAGTGTTTAAGGAAATGTATGATGACCTAACGATACCGATACCGGCAGGATTCGTGGTTTTGCCCACGGTACAAGTGGGCTGTGGACTAAGACTTGAAAAACACTTGGAACTGGTGGACATATTGCACAACCAGAGTGCGACCTGAACGAAATTTTCGTCGAAAAAATACAAGCATAGGAGTTTTTTTTCCTGATTTGAAGTCCTTAACTTTTTGTGTGGAACAAACAGAAGACATTGAAGACAATGTCTGTGATCTTTGTGACGCAGAAGAACCAAGCCCTAAGCCAGGGTTACGGTAACGGAAAATGTATTCAATAATTTTGATCTAATTGATGGCACATCTTGACTTGTGAAAAAGACCCACGTTATTATATATTATATATTTGAATTACAACAACACTGTTGTCAACAGCACATAAATAAGCCAAAGGCAACAACACCGAAAACAAGTAGCAGAGCCGAACGAAAAAAAAAATCATGGTTCAATCATGCGTTTGCCCTCCAACATGACTAAGGACTCTGAAGATGGCTTGCCCTCTGTGTCTCGTGTTGTTGAGAATTTATTATTCCTTGCCAAGCCAGACCTTGCTTGATGTTTGTCACCTCTTCTGTCAGACCTTGTCACAGTTGCTCTATCAGTACTGGACAACTCAGTGCAAACTTCAAAACCAGAAATCTGGGGGTATAATTTTGAAACTGTTGAAAAAAAACCCAACTTAATGTGACTTTTTGTTGACACTATTGTAACAGAAAACATGATAGAGACAAAAAAAGTAGAGAATTGGGCTTTCCAAAGGCGCAGACACGATGTTTATTGAAATTGAAGCAGTTAGTCAGACTCAGAGGTACACCACAATTTTTGCCAGGAAATCATTGTCCACAGGGCAAGAAATTGTGGTGCTATATATTTATGCATCAGATACTGCAGAAAATTCCGGAAAGACATAATTCATATGCATAGGTGAAATTTTTCTGTTTTCATATTGCAGATTTATAGGCCTAACTAAATTCAGTTTTGAGAACATTTTTGGTCATTTTACTTTTTTATCTGGAAATACCATAAAACAAAAATATGTGTAAAAATGTTGATGTAAATTTTGAAATTTGTTTTTCAGTTTTGTTCAAATCGTCAGCTTTCATCCGTGCATATATCATATGTAATGTTGACAGCTAGATGACCACTGTGGTCGACTCTTAGGTTTTATCCAGTAATTATATCTGTATTATCCAGAAAAGGTGGAAGATACAGACTGGGTGATAACCCTGTCCATATCACCACAGTGCAAAGGTCACTGAGAACTACTTTCCTTCTAAATTTTTGTAGTAGGCGCACGTCAAGCATGCAGTTTTCAAATGACCCAATTACTGGATCCTGCGTTACAGTTATTCATACGCAAAACTATGCAAAGCCTTGTTTGATGAAATAAACGTTGAAACTGTTTTTAATTGTCTTTTTTTTTGTATTTAGCGATGAAAATATAATTACAACTATAATTACTGGATAAAAGTAAAACCAGCCGCGTGGAGGAGACTCGTCAGGAGACTGGCCTCATTCCCGCGACGGCTCACTCCTCGTGCAAGCACTCGGAGTGATCCGCCGCGAGAACAAGGCCAGTCTGCTGACTCGTCTCCTCCACTTGGCTGGTTTTACTATTTTATCATACCTGATAATAATGTACATGTACCGGAAGTTATGTGAACATAAGTCACAACATTTAGGATGGGTTTTTTTTTCTGACTTTTTATATGTGATAGATATATTGAGACAAATGGAGCCTATGTATATTTAACAAACATGATACATTATGTGTTTAAGTGCTTGACCTACAGGCCTGAGATCAGCCTCAAACTGTTTTCATATTGCAGTGAATGACTTGCATGGTGAAACTAAAGAAAATAATCCACTTTCTGAAATGCAGATGTACATTGTATGTACAAGGAAGAGACATGACACATCTGCGATACCAGTGAACATCCTTCCTGCCTTAAATATAAAAGTGTAACTTCATATAAATTTCACAAGTGGTCTCATTTGCCTTTAATGCCTTGAATTGAAGGGTAGGAGCAACAAGTACCAAAGTGATTTAACCACGATGTCATAATATATCGAGCAAAATGTAGTAAAACTACATGGTAATGCTGCTCAATATGCAATGACATTTATGAATCCCAAAATGAACCCCACATAATCCACCCTTCTGCAGAGATGACCACGATTGCTGCACATCCTATCACTAGCAGTTATGAAGATTAGATAAATAAGGTACTGGTATCGATAATGAGACCAACAGTGTCTAGTCCCCTATGGTGCATGTGATGTCCTGTGTTACGGTACTGGTATCAATAGTGAGGCCAACCATATCTAGAATCCTACCGTGAATGTGATGTTCTGGGTTAAGGTACTGGTATCAATAGTAAGACCAACCGTATCTAATCCCCTAAGGTGCTTGTGATGTCCTGTTTTAATGCAATAGTCTCAGTGTTTGTTCAGCTCCTCTATGGTTTGAACAGTCTCAGGAATCAGGTCCCTGATATCAACTATATATCGGTGTCGACTGCATTTACAGCATGTTTCCTCAAGATGCTCAACATCTCCTCCTGGTTTTTACCTCAGCTGACTTGTCAGTCAGCTGAGGTTTTTTGAGGGTCCGTCGTCCACAATTCACATTTTCGACTTCTTCGCAAAAACTGTCCGCCAGATTCACTTCAAACTTGGTGGAGATGTGCCTTGGGTGGGTCTCTACCAAGTTTGCTCAAATGGTCACGGTCCAGTGATTTTGGATTTTTGATGAATTTTTTTTGTTCTTTTTTGGGTAAATCTTAAAAAATTTTCTTCTCCGAAACCGCTCACCCAATTGCTTTGATATCTCACAGGAACACTCCCTTGGACTCCTATTTCTTAATTTGTTCACCTGGTGGCGCTGCAATTTTTTCCTAATTTTTTATGAATTTTTGTGTGTTGTAGCTATTTTCGACTTCTTCTCGAGAACCGTCACTCAGATTAAGCTGAAACATGGTGAATGTGTTCCTTGTAGAAGGGTCAAACAAAGTTGTACACTATGTGGGAATGCTGCGGATTCCTGAATTTTAACGATTTTTTCAATTCTTGTACTTGTCGGTCAATGCAGCTTTCCTATTGATTACTATGGAAGTCAATGGGCATTCTAATGCTAATTCACATTTTCGACTTCTTCTCCAAAACCGTCATCCAGATTGACTTCAAACTTGGTGGCAATGTACGTTGGGTGGGTTTCTACCAATTTTGTTCAAATGTTCATGCTCCAGTGATTTTTTTATTTTTAATGAATTTTTTTGTTCATTTTTTTTGACAAATCTTAAAAGATCTTGTAAGTCAATGGGCACTCTAATGCTAATTCACAGGACAACTGACACGAAATTTACTGTTTACTTGATAACTAGAGATCTGTTTTGAGTTAGCTACACATGTTAACTATTCCGTATGAAGGTCATGCTTAGACAGTACATGAATGACCTTGACCTCGTTTGTGGGGTCACAGTGCAACATACATGAATTTTACTCTTCATTATAACTTGAGAACTACTTGAACTTTGATGTTGCACATGTAAGTGTTCTTCTATAAAGTTCAGACTTATTCAGAACATGGTGTCCTTGACCTTTACTTTTCCTGTTGCTTCAATGTTAAAAGTCCTGCTGTTATAAGGCGGTTTCGCTATAACACGGTCTACTCTGTGGATCCCAACACCAGCCTTATAAAGAGGGAGCAGTGTATATATATATATATATATATATATATATATATATATATATATATATATGTATATATATATATATATATAGATACATACAGTGGTCCCTGTCTTGAGAGACCACTCCAATTTATAAGAGACCACCTGGCTTGAAAGACTGTTTTTCAGGATACTCTGCTTAGAACATTTCATGTTATTTATAATATTATACCTCCTATGAAAGACCACCTGTCTTGAGGGACCACTGTATATATATTGGATGACAGGGAGTCCAATATGAAGTTTAAGGGACGATGGAAAGCTATATTGGACTAGGTGAAGCAGTGTCCAATATAGCTTTTCAACGTCCTGTAAACTTCATTGAATGACCTGTGATCCAACATCCTGTTATATTCTTCAGTTTGTTCATCTAAATCCGCTCCAGTACTAGTGTTGTATTCATATTGCTCAATATTGGGCCTACCAGACGACTCGTATGATCGATGCACTTGCTGATCGACTTGACTGCTATATGTTGCCTGTGGCTAAGAGAAAGCCTAGATATTTATATATATTGTAGCTGTCCATCCAATTTGTCTCATATCATGCATGCATTGCTGTGTATGGCCATAAATGCCTATTAGTGCTGAAACGATATGTTCGGTCTTCAATATATCGATCGAAATTATTTTCAAAATTGGTTATCAATAGTACTAGTGATATTTCCATAATCGTAACCGAACGGACCATTTTGAGATTAAAAATGAGAGTTAAAGAGCTCATTCTGGCAGAGTGAGACATTTCGCAAAGGTATTACAAAGTTTTCTTAATCAATTTAAATTGCTGTTGGGAAAGTATTTTGGACACTTCGAATATGAAGTCAGACCAGGAAAACATGCATAGTACTCACATCCGCAAAAAGTCGGGTATAAGCACGTTGGGTTTCGAAAAATTGCTGGTTTATTCTTTATTTCTTCTGGACTCGCTTTATGCATGTAAATGAGCCTTGAATATCGATAATCGATCAAAAACATTTTCGGTTTTCGATAGTAATTTGGATGTCGGTTTTCAGCACTAATGCATTATATATATATATATATATATATATATATATATATATATATATATATATATATATGGGCTTTCAGTAGAATCAATCATGGCCATTAATTGAAGGGAATATTACTTACAGAATTAATGGCCATGGTTGAAGCTTCTACTAAAACCATGGCCATTAAATGAGAGAAATATGCTGAATCATGGATTCATGGGCATGGTTTTAAGGCATGAATTCATGGCCATGGTTGAAGCTTCTACTTAAACCATGGCCATTAAATGACATGAATATGTTGATTCATGGCCATGGTTTTAGATCTGGCTCCTGCCAGAACCATGGCCATTAGTTGGCAGGGAATTATCTAACATAATTTCATGGCCATGCTTGGTGTTCCCTTTAAGGGGAGTTTAAGGGGAGATTCACAGCATCTAATGGCCATGGGTTTTTTTGGCCATGGTTTAACATTAATGGCCATTAGAATTCATGGCCATGGAGAAACTGTGCTGAAAAAAATCATGGCCATTATATTAATCAAATTCATGGTCGACCCCTTGAAAATAATGGCCATGGTTGGTGTTCCCTTTAATGGCTTTTTAATGGCTATTTCATGGGGTTTTAATGGCCAGTAATTCATGGCTTGTGCCATTAATCGGCCATTAATTTTTAATGGCCAATTCAACCCCAAATGTTCCAGTAGTGCTAGTGAACAACTTTGTTTTACAATTTCACATGGAACATACCCACAAAGTTTCAGCTTAATCTGAGTGACGGTTCTGGAGAAGTCGAAAACAGTGATAACAATTTTTAAAAATCATAAAAAAATAGAAAAAAATGCAGCACCACCTGGTGAACAATTAAAAGCTAGGAGTCCCTAGGAGGGTTCCTGTGTGATATCAAAGCAACTGGATGTGCGGTTTTGGAGAAGATTTTCTTAAGATTTGCCCCCCAAAAAACAAACAAAAAATCCAAACAAGCGGGCTGTGTGAACAGCCCATGCTCAGCTGACCTAGACATTCATCACCCTTGCAGCTCTGTGAACTTGGGATAGGATCAAGGTCACCCATGTCCTGAGTAAGTCTGACCTTTATAGAAGAACACTAACATGTGCAACATCAAGGTTCAAGCAGTTCTCAAGTTATAATGAAGAGTAAAATTCATGTATGTTGCACAGTGACCCCAGAAATGAGGTCAAGGTCATTCATGTACTGTCTAAGCATGACCTTCATACAGAAACATTAAAATGTGCTGCATCATGGTACTAACTCAAAACAGATTTCAAGTTATCAAGTAAACAGTAAATTTCGTGTCATTTGTCCTGTGAATTAGCATTAGAATGCCCATTGACTTACATAGTAATCAATAGGAAAGCTGCATTGACTGGTAAGTACCGTTATTGAAAAAAATCCTTAAAAATCAGGAATCCAAAGCAGTGCCACCTTGTAAACAACTTTGTTTGACCTTTCCACAAGAACATATCCATCATATTTCAGCTTAATCTGAGTGACGGTTCTGAGAACAAGTGAAAAATAGCAAAACCATACAAAAAATTCATAAAAAAAAACTAAAAAAAATTTGCAGCGCCACCTGGTGAACAAATTGGGAACTAGGAGTCCCTGGGAGTGTCTATGTACAATATCAAAGCACTTGTGTGAGCAGTTTCAGTGGAGAAGAGTTTTTAAGGTTTGTCCCAAAAAAGAACAAGAAAATTCATGAAAAATCCAAAAATCAATGGAGCGTGACCATTTGAACGAACTTCGTAGAGATTCACCCAAGGCACATCCTCACCAAGTTTGAAGTAAATCTGGCCAAAATTATTTAAGTTATAACCATTACAAGAAATTCCCATGTTAAACTTTCTTATTAAAACTTTTGTAAAAATTTTTGAAAAAAAAAAAATCATTGAACAATTGAAAAATCATTGGAACATGACCATTGGAAAAAACCTGGTAGACACCCAACCAAGGTATATCCCCACCAAGTTTGAAGTAAATTTGGATGACGGTTTTGGAGAAGAAGTTGAAAAAGTAAATTGGCAATACAATGCCCATTGACTTACATAGTAATCAATAGGAAAGGTGCATTCACCGAAAAAGAGCTGAATTGAAAAAATTGTTAAACATCAGGAATCCTCAGCAGTCCCAAATAGTGAACAACTTTGTTTGACCCTTCTACAAGGAATATATCCACCATGTTTCAGCTTAATCTCAGGGACGGTTCTAGAGAAGAAGTCGAAGATAGCTATAACACGAAAATTCATAAAAAAATACAAGAAAAAAATTGCAGCACCACCTGGTGAACAAATTAAGAACCAGGAGTCCCAGGGAGTGTTCCTGTGTGATATCAAAGCAATTGGGGGAGCGATTTCGGAAAATAAGATATTTTAAGATTTGCCCCAAATAGGAACAAAAAAATTCATAAAAAAATCCAAAAATCACTGGACCGTGACCATTTGAACAAACTTGGTAAACACCCACCCAAGGCACCGCACCCTTCCCCCCCCCCCGTTTGAAGTGGATCTGGCAGTTTCCGAAAGGAAGTCGAAAATGTGAATTGTTGACGGACGGGGGACAACAGACAGAGATAAGATCAACTGACTGACAAGTCCGCAGAGCTAAAAATCACTGGAGCATGACCATGTGAATAGAGTAGGTAGAGACCCACCCAAGGTACATAGCCACCAAGTTTGAAGTGAATCTGGCTGGCCATTTTGGAGAAGAAGTAAAAAAAGGTGAATTGTGAATGGACAGAGAGAAGCCATGGATGACGCAGTCTTCTAACATCTCAACCAGACTGGTAGGTCAGCTGAGCCAAAAAGCGACTGTGAGTCAAAAAGCCATGTTACAGGAGGTAACTTTATTCAGGAACTTCAATACAAGACTGTAACGTTATAAGATATTAGCACTTCTATTCTGCGGAGTCCTGGACAGGCAAATAGCGTTGGTGAGGCCTAAAACAAATGTCCTGTTTCCTCATACAGCGAAGCACACAAGTAGAGTAGGTAGGTAGGTAGGGATTTTTTTAAAAAAAATTATAAACTGTGAATCTCTGAATCACAATGTGATTTGATGTACTTAAGTTGAGTTATCTGACATCAACATTCTATTGAATTCCAAAAATTATTTAATGTTTTTTGACAAATTCTTGAAAATTATAAACAAAAATCATTCTTGAAAAGCATTACACTGGCGCTGCATCTTTTTGATGATGCAAACAAAATTTTCACGTAGGCAATTAGCTTTCAATCTATTTAAATATATTGCAATTTGTATATTGTATTGGTTGATTGATTTAAAAGTATATGTTTGAGTGTCGGCCTCCCTTGCATTTTAATTAAATAAAACTAAACTTTCACACTTCATATATATTACAGAATCGCTTCAAATATATCTTTGTCTGGCATCCTTTCCTCGTTGGATGAAGTGTGGTGGGTAAAAGACAGTGAAAGATGAAAAATGATACATGTTGGAACTTGTGTTGTGCATGTCAATATGGCAAGCTGCCAGAGTAGTCAATGGAGAAATATGTTAATTTTCTTTACAAATTCATTATAATATCTAAAGCCTGCAGTGCTATAATTCAGCTGTTAATTTCACAATCTTTTGACATGGGGGTGGGGGGCCTCAAGTATTCTTATGTACATGTACTTTTTATTTCAATAATCCATTAAATTGATTTAATACACTACATCCCAAAGGGAGCCCCATGGCACGCCGAAAATGTTCATCGGCTCTGGCTTTGCATCACGTATGCTGGGGCCTCATTTGGGTTGCGGTGAAATTGCGATCGTTTCAACACTCTATCCGTTGCTAGAATACAACAGATTCTGTCATTCTATGCGGACAGTGCTCTGATATGCCTTCTATATTAAACTTTGGTCTTTCTTTCTTGTCTATGCAATCCACAGAGTTCGACACAACCATCCCCAGATTCGTCCTCGTGCAAACAGATGACCGTACATCTCCATTTGTATACACGGATGTGTAAACTGGGTTAATTCATTCAGCTTTCAGGGACGAGCAAGCTCGTTTCCCGTTCTGTATTGCGGTAACATGTGCCGAAGTTTTCGAACAAAGTCTGCCTTGAAACTTTAAACTTGGCTACAAGCAAAGTTATATATATATTTTCTTTCGTATACCAGCAAATATTGGTACACAAAGGCCTTGCGGTAATGGTAAAATGCGATTGTTTCCCAAAGTGACACACGACTGAACTTCACACGCAACACCCAACAGGTGATCGCTTGGTCCTTGGACTTGTTCCCTCTTCTCCGGTGGCACGGTCGTACTCGCACCTGGGTTGGGCAAGTACGCACTTCTCTTAGAAGTCGTGTGTAAACACAAATACGAAATAGCCTCTCATAAAAAGCTGTACCCAAAAATTTAACCAAAAGTCAATATTATTACGCCCTTTCTTTGGTTACGGCCGATGAAAACACCAACGGAACATCGACCAACACGTGGAACGATGTGCGCACGCGTGTAATTCTGACTGCATTAGCCACGCCCACGGGTTATAGCTTGGTCTTGGGGAAAGTTCCTTTGTCTCCGGTGGCAGGGTTGTACTGGCATCAAGGCTGGGTAATTACGCACTTATATAAGAACACTTGTGTACACACAGATAAGAAAAAGCCTCTTATTAAAAGATGTACCCCAAAAAATTAACAAACGACCAGCGGCTAAACTTTCTTCACGACACAGAGGCGCGTTTTTTCGGGTGAAACGATCCCCTAATGAGCAACAAGTGGATATTTTCAGATTTCTGAGAGCGGCCCTTGACCCATATATCAACTTCACATCAAGTTTTCAACTAAATTGAATTAATTGAGGACTTACAAATGATTCTTTTCAAGCTCTTCAGACCCGCAACCTCAACAATTGGGCCTTAAAGCTAAAATTCCCGTTCAGAAACTTGGATATCCCGAATTTTTTTTGGCATTGCCAAGCAACACGTAAACAAAGATGGCCGCCAAAACTGATTGTAATATCTGTGGCTTCGCCAGAGATAAAAACGAAACAGAAACCACAGGAGAAAGACCATTTGAAGAAAATTGGTAGAGACCAAGGTACATCCCTACCAAGTTTCAAGGAAATCTTGTAAGTGGTTTTGGAGAAGAAGTCAGAAAACATGAATTACCATAATTGCAATCCCCATTCACTTTATGGTAATCAATAGTCCAGTTAATACATTAAATGATATGTACACGAATTGAAAAATTTATTAAAAATAAGGGGTTTACAGCAACGCCACCTTGTGAATGACTTTGGTTGGCCCTTAGACAAGGAACATTTCCACCAAGTTTCAATATAATCTGAGTGGTGGTATTGGAGATGACAGAAATATGGAAAACACACTTTTTTACATAAAAAAATATTTGAAAAAGCACAGTGCCACCTGTAGAACAAATTAAGCTCTTGGGGTCCTCAGAAGTCTCCCTGAGCAATTTGCAAGCAATTGGCCAAGTAGTTTCGGACATGATTTTTCAACATTTCCCAAAAATTGAACCAAAAAATTCATAGAAAGAAACCAGAAGCGATTTTTCATCCGAAAAACATTGTGCATCCCCAAGCAGGCTCCTCCCATGTTAGAGGGTCACCATTCTTCTGCAGCAAGTTTGACCTTGACCTTTGACCTCAAGGTCACCTCTTATCAAATTAAGGAAAGCCTCATCTGCGTAAATGACAACAAAGTTTGATGGACTTTAATCATACTCACTTGAAGATGTGGCAGGGAAACCACTTTTTGCAAGGCATTGTGAACTTAACTTATGACCTGAAGGTCATCACAATCACATGTAAACAATTCCCTAAATCTATGGAGTTTCAAGTGAATCTGGCTTATGGTTTAGAAGAAGTCAGAATGTGAACTACCATTGCAGACCCCCACAGACATTGATAGGAATGCAAAAATGCAAACCCACTCCTGCGACCCCCCCCCCCCCCCAAAAAAAAAAGAATAGAAAAAAAATCCAAAAATCATTGGAGCACGACCATTTGAACACAGTTGGCAGATACCTACATGACATACAGCCCCACCAAGTTTGAAGTAAATCTGGCCAATTGTTTTGGAGAAGAAGTAGAAAATGTGGTGATTAGCATTGCAATCCCCATTAACTTACAAAGTAGTCAACAGGAAGGTATGTAGTTTGACCTTCCAAGGTCACCCACTTTTAAAATAAACCATACAAACTGAAAGCCCAGAAGTACTTTCCTATTAACAATTAATAGTAACCTTGGGACTACGATGCACCATTAAGAAGATATTAGCCAATATGTAAAAATTGCTGAATCAGCAAAAAAAGCAACAAGGATTTGACCTTGAGCTTTTACACCAAGGTAATATATTATTATATGGGACAAATTTCCCAGATACATAGATTTTGTGTACTAACTCAAAAGGCAATAGTTCAAGAAAGGACAGAAATATAAAGAAAAGAAAATATGAAGCCGCGGACGATGGGACAAAACACCACGAACACCCTATGCATCACCCCTAAGCATAATACAAATCCCTGTGACCATCTGAACAAAACTTGGTAGAGACCATCCCAAGGTATATCTCTGCCATGTTTGAGGTGAATCTGAGAAGTGGTTTTGGAGAAGAAGTAAAAAATGTGAATTGTGGATGCTGATGGACTGATGATGGACAAACAACGGATGCCTTAATCACAACATAACCTCAGCAGACTCATAAGTCAGCTGAGCTCAAAACACACAAAAAAACACAAACATGAATACATGTATGTATACAAATGTTAAGTAATATACACTATGGCGACACAATGCCCTTGTTAAATTAGCCGTGTAATTTTATTGCCTGAACCATGTACAGACCTCTACATGTACCAGCATGCTTTGCACAATTCACACTATAACTCGACAATACTTTGATTGAAACATGTTACATGTAGAGTAGCTGAGTGTCTGCTCCTGTTGCAGTACACATGTATATTAACCCTTTCCCCCTCAAACCGGCCAAAACCGGCTGGTGGTCAAATGTCGTCTGCTTCTGTGGTTTCAACAAATTTCAACAGTTATGAAAAACAATGAGAAATGTACATGAGACTTATCAAGATCACATGCCAAGGAAAGCTGTTGACTCAGTCATAATTCAAGGGGGAAAGGGTTAAAGTGATTAGTCCAGCCTTATCAGAAATGTTCAAAACAGTAGTGTCACTTACTTCCATTTTCACTGGGCCAAAAATAACCTGACCCTTTAAGAGTTCATGTGATGAAATAATACTGTTACACATGTAAAACTTGACATTTCCATCATGGAATGTCCAAAATACTTATTTGAATGTAAGCTCTGCAAAAAATTCTAATTTCATTCTGAAAAAAACGTAATTCCTTTAAGGACCTGGAAAGTAAACAGCAAGTTTCTTGAGTAGACATTTAATAAAAATTGGTTGTGGAACCTGTTCTATCTACCTACCTACCTAACTACCTAATTATTTAAAACTTTTCTACTATTTTTGTTCTTGATCTTTAAATGAATGCAGGTAACAAACCTCAAAACACATAGATATCTTTCCTTGCTCCCATCTGTAAATTGCAATATGGTCAACTGGTACATGTATGTATTTAATTTGATTTTTTCAAGAACAAAAAAAAGCTTTACTTTTTCAACTCCAAAATTCTAATGGCTTCCTTAGCGGCACCTTCCTTTGCCACATGTTCATTGGAACATTCTTCACCCTTTACACCAAACTTGAGCGTCACTCTGCTTGTAAACAAAGTACCACCCTCCACTTGTTCTGTCACATACTTTGGAACATTTGTTGGGTCTAGTTTGGTACACAACTCCTGCAAAAGGTTTTTACATTTGTTCAAATCTGTGGTATCAGTCTGTGGATTTACCTTACTGAGAACATACCTGGCTAATTTTTTCTCTGCCTCTTTCTTGACAGCAGAATGTTCACCAGTTGGTAAACAAAAGACATGTTTTATGATCAATTCACACTGGAACTTATCTTTAGGATTGCTTATCCTTATGTCTTCTACCTCGCTTTGGTTTTTCAATAATTCGGTCCTTAAAAAATTGATATTTTTGCCATCTAAACCAGTTGCTTGAGGGGTGCCAATTTTGCTACTGATCTCAACTTTTTGTTTTGGATTATTCATATTTCTCAGTCCTCCATCTTCAAGAACAGAAATATTTTTGCCATCTAAACCAGTTGCTTGAGGGGTGCCAATTTTGCTACTGATCTCAACTTTTTTTTTTTGATTATTCATATTTCTCAGTCCTCCATCATCAAGAACAGAAATTAAGCCCTTGGCACAATGCTTTTTGGCATCTTTCTTACTGGTGCCTTTATCCCCGATCCATGTAACAGGGCTTGGATCTACAAGAGCTTCACACACAACTATGCTACAATACAAATCGCTTCCTGGCTTCTTGTAGGCATGAAAGAAAGGTGTTTTGTATTTTTTGGTCTGACAAGCCTGGTTGAGTGTCTGTTTTTTATTTTCCTCCTTGGGTATGTTCAGTGATTCCAGGACCATCCCCGCCAATGCCTGATCGGCTTCCTTCTTGCTTTTCTTTGCTTCCCCCTCTGGCAACTGCATAACATGTTTGATGTTGGCTCGTAGTTTTACTTGGAAAAAATTTCCTGCGCCGTCTTGCATGTGGTCTTCATATATTGGAGCTTGGCAGCCCAAAGACTGGAGTAGTTCACCGAGTTCTCCAACAAAGTTCCTGTCACCTGTTGTTTGCGATGAGGGATCAGTACCAGGCGTGGACAGTCCAGACCCTTTCACATCTCCTACAGCATGCAACACACAAAGTATTGATAACAAAATTAAAGGAAAGGTTATAATACTGTGTCATCAAATGTGCACCTAACTAGAAACACCACCTATCCCAGGCATTAGTATGACAAATGTCAACCCACATGAACTGAAAGTCTTGCACCTTAATTCCACACTAAATCCAAAACCAAAAATGATCATCAGTGGCACAGTGCCATGTTGCAGAAAATGTGCCACATTTGCATAGAGGCAGCCACTGACCAGACACAAAGTAAACTAGATACATCTTATTGTAAGCCATTGCTGTGAAAAGACCTCTCTTACCTATACTCACACTTCAGTTATCCCAATTTCCCCACCATTTATGGCCAGATAGAATTTTTCAGATGGTCTGACAGCTTTGACCCTTGACCTTTTTTATGAACTCAATATGATTATATTTAGATGGAAAGTCACTGAATTAAGCCCACACATGAATCTACAGATAACTTAAGGACCTTGATCTTTGACTTTCAGGGGTCAGACGGGAACTTTATCAATTTGCATCATCATGATCACTACAATGGCTACATTTTTAGCCCGGCATGGTTAAGACCAGATCAACACCCAAGTTATGCCTAAGTAAGACACTCCAAATATTAGGTTAGCCAAATGACCTTGTCCTTTGACCTTGAGAAGCAATATCTAAATTTGCGTAGTTAGGCCTTGGGTTGAGCTATGCAACAAATTTAGCATGATCCAAATCCATTTATAACTTTTTGAGATACAGGCCAAAATGTGTTTTGCATAAGGAGGTCATGATTCCCACAAAATAAGGTCAAGGACGCAAACTGGATACATCATATAAAAGGGAATGAAATGAGGTTTAATCATTGGCCCAAAGTGTTTGAAGGGTTTTCTGGCAGCTCAGAGTTATCACCATTCAAACAGCTGCAAAAAAAGAAAAAACAAACAAGACACCCGCCAGAGACAAAAAAAACCCTGGGCCAGTGTTGATAAGTGGATAATGAAGACCATGTACCTGCATGTGAGACCAGGAGGTTACATGTACTTCTGTTTGACCTAATGACAAAGTTTTGGTGCAAATGCAATGAGCAAAGATATCATGGCCAGCAAATTTTTCTTCAATGCAGCATTGTGACCTAAATATGTGACCCAGTGACCTAATTTTCACTAGGTGTCTGAGGCATCTTTAGGATTAACTGTCATAAATAATATTGATGAAGCTACATTCAATATCTTTTCAAGTATTGTGTTAACGTTTTGTCGTTAATGTAGTACTGTGACCTAAATATGTGACCAAGTGATCTACTTTTCCTCAAGCACCTGAGACACCTCCATGGCCCCCTGTGATAAAAATTTGGGCTCTTTCAAGTGAGTATTGTTGGAGATATGGCATTAACAAAGCATGGGCAGAAGGACGGACGGATGCGTAGGCGATAACAATACCCCTCCGGCCTATATGAGCCCCGGGGTAAAAAAATGGAAAAGGTGAAGACCTTGAAAATAGAAGGCACAGTGACAAATCAAATATCAAGTGCAAAACTTCAGTACACATGTAAAGCTGCTGGCAAGACAAACCACAAGCCGCAGTCGTCTCTGAGATTTCGTGTGTACAAAATTTTTCACCAAAAGACTACCTCATTATTTTTTTAGAACAGCTTGATGGCCTTCACCTTCACCTTCACCTTCAAACTTGACCAGGTAAGTTTTATTTGGTTTTTGGTTTTTGTGCACCCTGAGTACAGCTATCCACACATCCCAACATCGCTTGAATCAGTTCATCTTATATGAAAAAAAAAATACATTTTTTTACAAATAGCCCCACTGAAAAGTAGATTGAACTCACTTATCAAAGGTTGGGTCTCCAACTTCTGTAAAAGTCCTATTCTGTGATGCAGTGACACCTCAGCAAGCTTTACAGTTTCTGACATTCCCCACATACTAAATTCAAAGATTCCAACAACAGAATTTGTTTTCTTCAAATGGCCATATGAGCGTGACCTTCAACTCTGACCCTATATGTTACATTGACAAAATGTGCTGAGGGCACCAAGCTTTGCATGTATAGCTTGTTTCACTGGATTGAATTGTAAGTTCTGTTAAAAAGTTCAAAAGTCACACTGTGACTCAAATTTGTGGTAATCTAGGTCACATTGCCCCCAAAAGTAGGTCACTAAGTCAAGTGTTTTAAATGGTAGTTGATGTGAAATTTTTAACTTAATTTTTTACTGGAACTCAAAATAGGGTACCAGCTATGGCAAAATCCAGATTGCAAAAGTCCAAAGAAAGAAAAAAACCTCTTGAATACAGCTTTGGATCCCTTGGGGTTATGCATCTTCAATGCTATACTGTCATTTGCCAAACAACCAAATCTAGATATATACAGCATATACGCAGTATTAGCAGCACCACTACCCATGGGGGGAGGAGGGGGTATTAAAAATGAGTGTCCATAAAAGTTGCAGGCTTAAAAATGCCAATAAAAGTTCTCATAGACAAACAGGTAAAACACTAAACAATGCTATGACAGATTCAAAGCTATAGCTGTAGCTATGTACATGTATATTGTTAATGTCCATTGAAGGTTACAAAGCTGATCATGCTTATAGAAAGTTAACCTTGAAAAGGGACCAGTTTTAAGCTAACACAATTTCTGTGATGTCTATGATACTGACATCAATCAAGTTTCTATGGACTTGGAACATGACAGTTCAGCATTTTGTGCTTACTTACCATCTCGACTGGCACCCTGGGTTAACTTTGGGACAGTGGAATCTTCTTTATATGGAATCTTCAGTTCATCCCGCAGAAGACAGATGACTTTCGTGCAGATGTTTTCTTCTGCCTCGAGTACAGAAACCTGCCACTTTCCTTTCACAGACACACACTGTTTGGACTGTATGGCATTTGTACTGACATAACAGGTAAACAAATAGTCTTCTTTCTCCGGAGCTTCACTCTGGTACTGCGGGGTGGTGTAGCCATTTTTCTCACAGTAAGACTTAAACTTCTGCAAGTTTCCTTTCATGTCATCTGCTGGAGTTTCACCGACAAGGACGAGAGCTTGAGAGGCAAGTTTATGTTCAGCGTTCTTCTTTCCTCTCTCTAAGTCATCAAGCTGAAGAAGATACTTGGAATGGACTTTGACAATGCAGCGGTAGGTGATGGACCCACTTTTGCCTGTAGATTCCTCAACTTTCATTTCCTCTGCCTCACATCCCAATGGTTCAAGAAGCTTCGCTAGCT
Source organism: Hermodice carunculata (assembly GCA_964020975.1). Lineage (NCBI taxonomy): Eukaryota > Metazoa > Annelida > Polychaeta > Eunicida > Amphinomidae > Hermodice > Hermodice carunculata. The sequence goes on from OZ026621.1 coordinate 19,290,472, forward strand.
TGGCATCCACAGCTGTGACTCCAGTGGTCACAGCACTGGCTCCAGTGGAAAGGGGATTATCTACAAACAAGTAGTAGGACTGATGATCTATGTACATGTATCAAGTTTCACTCTTTCAGGGCCACATTTTAGACTGAGTTAACAGCTTTCCTTGGCATGTCTTGGGTGCACTCCCCCAAAAGCATGCCGCAAAGCTGTTGACCTGGACTAGGTATTATACTCTATCTAGCTGTAGGCATGCTGCTATTTGAATGAAAGGACTTTCTTTTTTTTTTACATGCAACATGAATTTGGCACCCTTATTGTCATTCAGAGTAGTTCCTTTCAACTTTTTTTTATTCTAGTCACATCTAGCAGTGAAAGAGTTTAGCCCTCAGGTCTCTGGTATTTTAACCCTTAAAGTGCTAATCACTGCTATAGCTGCTTACTAAACAACTATTAAACATATAATGGTTAAAAGAGTCAAATTCCTCATGAAGATACCTTTCATTCAAATACCAGCAAGCCTAGTCTAAAACAAAATAGTAGTCTTAGTCAACAGCTTTCCTCGGGACACTTTGCACGCAAAGTGTCCTGAGGAAAGCTGTTGACTCTATCTTAAGTAAGCACTTTAAGGGTTAACATTATAACGCTAACAGTATTTCTTTATGCTACACATTCACCATATTCTAAATGAACTTAAATATATCAAGACACAGTCCGTAAATGTGATTTCAAAGCAGCATAGTATGCATTCACTTCAATTATGAATAAATGGGGCCAGTTGTTTTAAGAATACATGTACATGCTTAACAAAAATACAAATGTATCTTCAATGTGGCATCACTGAATATTTTGCAGCTTATCTTTAACCTTTTGGCAGAGGCATTAGGACTTTTTGTGAGTGACAAGAGTGGGCAGGAATTATATGTTTTATGCTCTTTGGCAATCACATCAGACTTTGTGGGGTAAATGCGCACTTGAGGGAGACCATGGTCAATAATGAGGGGCTCCAAGGGGTGTTTGCGTGGTATGTTATCATCTATATTTATTTCTCGTGAACTGTGAAATCGAAGATTTTTTTGGCCTGATTCGTGATAATCTGATCAGGGCCAGAATTTCACAAAATTTTGCGAGAATCTGTTTGGATTTTTGTCAATTAGTTTTCTTTTTAAAGAAAGACAAGTTTAGGAGGTTCTTTACGAGAATGGATTCTCGGATTCTCGCCAATATTCTACCCTGCTGATTATAAGTATTTGCATGATTCGTTATTCTATATTTATTTCTTGTGCACTCACTGTGAAATCAAAGTTTATTTAACATGATTCATGATTATAAGTATTTATTCACGTAATTGTAATTTTTATTATTTGGATTTAGCCATGAAAGTACATTTAAATTATATTATAAACTATGAATATTATGAATACATCAGTGTGATTCTACGATTAATAAAGCCCCTTTTGTTGGTGTCATATCAATAACTGATGTTCGAAAGTCATAAATATCGTAAAAATCTCCTTTTTTTTAAATGCCACAAGGAGGTACCATATTGGAGTCCAACAGTTAAATTCTAGACTCATCCACTTCTGAAAATTTCGTTCAGGGAACTGATTACCCTCGGTGCCTACAATCTTTTTTCCCTTAATTCTGCAATTTTTTTTCTTTTTAAGACTTCACAGTAAAATGCTTTACATACTACTTCCATATTGTTGTCTATAAAATGAAATAGCAGTTTTGGATAATGTTCTTGGAGCAAGTTTTGGTGACAAGCCATAGTACTGTACATCACTCAGATGGCCATCAAATAAATACTTCAAAAGTTTCATAACAAGTTTAAAAATAGTACGAGGAAGCTGGTGTTCAATAGGAATGAGGTCCACAATAATGTGCATCTCTGAAAAAAAATGGTTAAGCTGCGTTAGATCCTTGTTGAGATATTATGGTGAAGTTGTCCCCTTGTGCACCACTCAGATGACACTTAAGTTAAATACTTTAAAGTTTCATAAAAAGTTTATAGATACAAAGAGGAAGCTGGTTTTATAGAGGTGCCTGGTCATCATAAGGTGCATCTCTGACAAAAATTTGGTAAAGCTGTGGTCAATATTTTTGGGATATTGTGGTAACATCGTAAGGGTTGACGCCACTCACACAGCCTTCAAATAAATACATTCAGTTTCATAAAAAGATAAAATACATTCAGAAGGAGCTGGTTTTACACAGGAATCTGATCCATCATAAGATACATCTCTGACAAAAATTTGGTAAAGCTGTGGTCAATATTTTTTTAGATATTGTGGTAACATCATCAGGGTTGATGCCACTCAGACAGCCTTCAATTAAATACGTTAAAAGTTTCTTAAAAAGTTTAACAATAGTCAAGGGACGCTGGTTTTCAATAGGAACCTGGTCCATCATATGGTCCTACAGTGGCAAAAATTTGGTACACTATGGTGAATATTTTTTTGAGATATCGTGGTAATGTTGACAAGACTGACAGACAGACAACACAGGGGAGGACAATACCCTCCAGCACTTTTTGTGCTCATGGTAAAAAACTTAATTGATTAAAATACCAGAGACAATGAGCAGATATAGTGTATATGATGACTGTTTGGATAGTTAATTAAAGATCTTTATAACTGTGAGATGTAGTAATTTTATGTGCATGTATATTGGTTGACTTATCGATATGTTGAAAGTGTCATTGCAGGGTAACACATTATTGTTCCTAATGCAAGCATTTGCAGAGCAACACATTAATGCTCTATGTGAGCATTTTGCAGGGGAACACAATGGTGTCTGTACCCTTGGTACAACTAGGGTAAAACAGCAGAGACACCTACTTCCTGTCTTTGTTTCTGGGCACAACACCAGACATTTTGCTGGGGTATGGTGTGGCCGTCTGTGGTGCTGCAGTTTCTTGCTCCAAAAAGGTAATTTTGGCATAAGTGGTCCTTGCTACATTAATAGATATGTGTCTAAAATGAATGTAGAATTGTGTAATGTAAATTTGAATTGAGAATAATATAAACTTAAGAAGTTCTGGTGGTTTTTCTTTGTAAGGTCTTTGTCTGCCCTGTCACAAATCCTTTGTCTGATTTGTAGCATGACAAGTACCATATTGAATGCCCATATTACAGGGTATTTATAAAGCTGTGGTTGAATATGTAACAGTACCTACGTGATGGTATGATAATTTTCTTTAACTAGAAATAGTAATTGAGTAATTGGATTATATTTGTATTTAGGAATATCTGATTGATTTTCATTAGGTTGTGCACTGTTGGAGTGCTATGTGTCCACCATGCAGCCTAAGCAGTTGGCCAGTTATGTACAACTTTGTGTATTGGTATGGGCCACAGCCCACACTTAGGGTGAGGATTATTTTCTGTAATTTTGATGTGGATGTTCATAAATTGAACTACTTGTTGAAATGTGAACAGATTTAACATAATTTCATGTACAGTTTCATTGTTTATTTTGAGTCACTGGAAGCCTGTCTTGGTGTGCTATGTACATGTATTCACTGTGGTGATTAAGTAGAACTTAATACATGGTGCTACTTTATAACTGGTTGCACACTGGATATTTGATAGTGATGACTTGGTAATATTTCGTAATCTATAGTGTATTGGCTATTTAGATACGATGAAGTGGAACTTTGAAATTTGAGTCATGGTGAATTGAATACAGTACATTCTATTCTATGCTGTGAATTTCTGAATTCATGAATTAACTTAGATTGTGTACTTGCTGATTTTGTGATAGTGAGATATATGGCACAAAGGCATGGTACAATGTAAATGTATGCAAGATGAATTTATTTATTTATTTATTTATTTATTTATTTATTTATTTATTTATGTATTTATTTATCCATCTATTTATTTATTGGCTAAGAAATGACTTTGTGTTGTATATCTCAGGTACAGGTCATCATGGCAGACTGTGATCAACATATCTTTATTCATTTTTTTTCCTTTCAGGGTGTTTGTTTGTTGCCAATAAAACATTGAAACACAAGATCCTGCCTTTAAGACTTTTCGTCTTTACATTTGTAGCGCTGCGAGCAGGGTCAATGAGTGCACTACCCCAGGTCATTAGGTGCACAGGACAAATTGGCAACCCCTAAGCAGTATCCATGTGTTACAGATTGGAGCTACCAGTCGACTTTGTGGTGCATTGCCTGTTGTTTGGTTACACCTAAGTTCTTGGCTGAGAACTCTTCTGTTTGCCTGGTGGTTCAAGTCTACATGGTACCTGTGTTTGACTGGATGTTTATGTTTCCTTTTTCAAGGGATGTGCATATAATCGACTCAGGCAGCATTGATGAGAAGTTCATGCTTCTTTGTGTGTGTTGATCCAGAGCACATATTGCAACTTGTGACATCGTTTATTCGCATCTGAGTGTACAAGAACAATAAACATTTCCTGCAGTATTGTGGTAGCCATCTTTCACTTTCACATGTAATTTGTGGTATATCACATGTATTTTATTGAGTGTTTACATGAGATTTACTTGTGATTACTATATATGCTATATTACTTTGCATACATTGGAAGTTGTCATGACAGTTACTTGTCATTGCTATGTCACATTATTTTGAGCGCATTGAATGCCGAGAGATTTAGTTGTGATTGTTACCATGCCATGTCATTTTGTGTGCCTGGCACATTACATATGATACAATTTGGACCATTTAGTTTGGTACAGTTTGTGATAATTGCTCATAGTATTTGCTATACTTGTCTGTGATTGGAAATATTCAACTTGACATACAACTTTGAGCATAGATCTATTGCATATTCTTAGGGGTGATTATTTTACTGATATGGTCTGTGGATGCTGAGATGTTTTGCAGTTATCAGTAGATTGTGGCACTCTATGTAAATTGCAACACTTTGTGCTAGTGTGGAGTATAATCATGACTTGGGTAAGTATCGACTTGTGCCATTCTGGCTTATATTTCTGAAGTATGCAATTCCTAGTATTCTACCTCTGGTTCCTTCCATGGTTTACAGTCTGGGTAAGTATGGTTAGCAAAGCAGACTTCGATACGCTGAAGGCTCAGTTTACTCAGCTTCAGGCTGATTATGCAAAAGTCAAGACTGAAAGCTCCACTGGAGCTAAGCAGTCTCCCCTTCCATTTTATGTTTCCACAACTAAATTGGAGCGCTTTAAGGGACATCCCACAAAACCAGAAGATCCAATCATAGAAGATTGGATTGCAGACATGCGAGGGCACTTAGCCGCTCGAAACTTGGAAGGAAAGCAAGCTTCTGCTTGTATCATAGAACATTTAGCTAGCACAGCTAAACTAGAAATCTTGGGTCGTGGAGGAGAAGAGTCAAACCCAGAGGACATCTTCTCTATTTTACTCAAAGTTTTTGGGGATGGCGATCTCTTGCCTCAATTACAGCAAAAATTTTATTCTTTTTCGCAAGAGAATACAGAAGATTTAGTGCAATGTTCATTACGTCTTCTTAGACTTTATGAACGCACTGCACAGTTAGATCCGTCTTTCAAATCTTCGAAGAATGTTCTGCTGAAAGCCCGTCTGGCTGAAGCAGTACGTGATGAAGGTCTCAAAAGAGAACTTCGAAGATTAAATGTGGAAAATGCTGACTTGGACTTCTTTGATTTGAGGGACAGGTGTGTACATTGGCTTGGTGGAGACCCAGGAAAGCCACAGAAGGGTCAATCCAAGGCTACTATTCATGAGGCTGCAGTAGAAAGTTCTCTAGAGGCCACTGTTCGTAAACAAGGTGAAGTATTAGATGCTATTCTCAAACGGCTGGACGGACTGGGTGAAAGACCCCCAAAACATGGAAAACGTTGCTGCTGGACATGTGGTTCACCTGATCACATAAAAAAAGACTGTCCCAAAAAGGAAGGGAAAGACTCTTTAAAATCTTAAAGCCTGCTGCAGAGAGCCATGTGGCAGGCTCCCAGTCTTGTAACAAAGGCTCAATAATTAATAAAGCTATAGGGGAGTGCCCTGTGATTGTTGTCTCTTTAGGTGGAAAGGAGGTGCATTGTCTCGTGGATACAGATGCACAAGTTTCGACTGTGACAGAGTCTTTCTATGAGGAGTGTTTTGCTCAAGAAGACTTGATTGATGTTTCAACATTGATAAAAATCAAGGGTAGCTATGGTCTTGACATACCCTATATTGGGTACCTTGAGCTTTGTTTATCTTTGGCTGGTGAGGAATATCCAGGAATGGGGTTCCTTGTAGTAAAGGATCCTATTGACAAGGATATGAGGGGGAGGAAGTCTAAAGTTCCTGTAGTCATTGGTTCTAACGTACTACGTGATATCAAGAAACACTACACACAGCAGTGTAAGAAATCTAACATCTCTAATGCTGTACTTGAACCTATTTTAGCACTTACAGTGAAACTTGAGTGTGCAACTCTGAAACACATTCTGTTGGAAGAATACGAGTTGCAAGCAAGCAACCAGTGCTGATCCCTGCTCGTTCTCTAAAAGTCATTGAAGGCACTGTGAAACCTGCTCAGAAAGGAGAGTCCTATTGTGCTGTAGTGGAGGAGGCAGTTTCTTTCACAGGTCCGAGAGGATTTGCAGTGGGTCGATCTTTGATTGAAGTTGATTCTTCAGGTAGAATTCCATTGCAAGTTGTAAATTTTAGCAGCGAAGATTTGTATATTTCCCCTAGAGCAGCAATTGGGACACTCTCAGAGGGATCTATGGAACCACAGGTTCATGTGTCTGACATTGAGCAAGATACAGTTTTTATTCAAGAAGTTTCATCTGTACAGCCAACTTCTGATCAGCTTTCAGAGCTTATTGGTAGGCTCAGCATTGGCAATATTCTTTCTTCAGAACAAATGGCACAACTGAAGGAAGCTCTTTGTCGGTATTACCATATTTTCAGTCAAAATGAAGATGATATAGGTCTTTGTGACAAGGTTACACATGAGATCCATACCACTGATGACATTCCTATCAAAATTCCACATAGACGCATTCCTCCAAACCAGTGGCCAGAGGTGAGGGAATACTTAGAGCATTCTCTCCAGTGTGGCATAATACAGGAGTCCTGCAGTCCATATGCCTCTCCTGTGGTATTGGTGCGGAAAAGGGATGGCAAATTAAGACTTTGTATTGACTACAGAGCCTTATATGCCAAAACTAGCAAAGATGCCTATCCCCTACCGTGAACAGAAGAGGCACTGGATGCACTCTCTGGTGCACGTTTTTTTTGTTGTTTGGACCTGGCATCGGGTTAGTACCAGATTCCAGTAGCACAGGAGGATGCTGAAAAGACTGCGTTCCGGGTGGGAACAGGTGGATTATATGAATATTTGCGCATGCCTTTTGGTCTTTGTTCAGCACCTGCAACGTTCATGAGGCTTATATACAAAATTTTTGGAGACCAAAACTTCCAAACCATGTTGATTTATTTAGATGATATTTGCAATTTTGGTAGTACTTTTGAGCAGACCTTAGATAGGCTAAAATTGGTTCTGGGAAGGTTGTCTGTCAATAACCTGAAGATCAAACCTGAAAAGTGCCATCTTTTCAAAGACAAGGTTAAATATCTTGGTCACACAGTCTCTGAGGCTGGTGTGGAACCAGATAAAGAGAAGGTCAGAGCTGTCAGTGAATGGCCCACTCCTCAGACTGTCAAAGACCTCAGGAGTTTTTTAGGCCTAGCTGGTTACTACCGGCGTTTTGTGCCTGGGTTTCTAACCTTGCTGCTCCATTGTTTGCTTTAACTGGTGGTCAATGTCTTGGAAAGCAAACGAAAAGTAGTGCTCAGCAGCTGCTGAAACAACCTCTCTCAGAAGTTTGGGATGAAAGGTGTGAACAGGCCTTTCTCAAACTGAAGGAGAAGTTGACCACTGCACCAATCCTTGGCTTTCCAGATTTCTCTTTACCCTTTGTTCTGGAAGTTGATTCCAGCATGGAAGGTTTAGCTGCTGTACTGTCTCAAGTACAAGAGAAAGGACCAGTTGTGATAAGCTATGCAAGCAGGAGTTTGCGTTCTAATGAGAAAACCATGCAAAACTATTCAAGCATGAAATTAGAGCTTCTTGGCTTGAAATGGGCCATCACGGAGAAGTATCGTGATTATTTGCTAGGGTCAAAGTTTATCGTTTACACTGATAACAACCCCTTGATGTATGTGAAATCTTCATCCAAACTTGGTGCTACTGAATTGAGGTGGGCTGCAGAATTGGCTCCTTTTGATTTTACTTTTCAGTTTAAACCAGGTAGAGCCAATAGAAATGCAGATGCACTCAGCAGAAAGTCTTTCCATGGTCCAGAACCTAGTAGCATTAGATTTGAGGGTATATTCATGCAAGGTCTGGATGATAACCAACCATGTTATCGGTGTCCCTGTCCCTGATACTCTGGTTGAGCAGTTCAGAGGGAGCACTCTAAAGGTCTGGCTGGAGGAGGTGCAAACACGCTCCAGTAATACTGGAAAGCTGAGCATATCTACCTTGCCATCATTTCCTTGGCATGAGTTGAGAAAACTCCAAAATGCAGATCCAGATCTGTTCCCTATTTTCCAATGTTTTGCTAAGGGCAAACCACCACCTTTGAAAGAACTTATGCAGCTCTCCAAAGCATCTCATAGGTTGCTCAATGGTTGGAACAGGTTAACTCAGGATAATGAGGGAATTCTTTATAGGACTGTTCAACAGTCTGGTTTGAATGTGAAGCAACTGATTATTCCCACAGCTTTAAGGAAGCAAATCCTTGAGGCACTTCATGATAGTGCTGGCCACCAGGCAACAGCGAAGACTTTGCAGTTGGCCCAATCTCGCTGTTATTGGCCTAATATGGCAAGTGATATAGATGAGTATTGCCGGAGTTGTGCTAGGTGCTTGGTGGCAAAAGCTGGCAAGTCTGTAAAAACTACAATGGGTTCACTGCTTGCTAGCAAACCATTGGAAGTTGTTGCCATGGACTTCACAGTTTTGGAACCTAGCTCTTCTGGTCTGGAAAATGTGCTTGTAATTACTGATGTGTTTACAAAATTTACACAAGCTTTCCCAGCCAGAGATCAGAAGGCTAGAACAGTTGCTAAAATTCTTGTGACAGAATGGTTTGTGCGTTATGGAGTACCAAAACGCTTCCACTCAGATCAAGGCCGCAATTTCATGAGTTCTGTCATTCAGGAACTGTGTAGCATGTACGGAATAGTACAAAGCAGAACCACTCCATACCATCCGGAGGGTAATGGGCAGTGCGAACGATTCAATAGGACACTGCATGATCGTTTGCGAACATTGCCCCTGGAAAGGAAGAGAAAATGGCCTGAATATCTTCCGGAACTGGTTTATTCATATAATTGTACCCCACATTCATCAACGGGGTATGCTCCATATTATTTGTTCTTTGGTCGGGAGCCCACTTTACCTGTTGATCATACAAGATTATTGGTAGACCAGATCCTGAAGGAAACGTTTATGTCGTAGAACCTCTTGAGGGAAATGGTAGCATACGTACTCTCTATAGGAATGAAATAAGAGATTCTCGTTGCTTGGTTCCTGAGGAATCTCATGAAAGTCCATCAGTGGATTCTGTGAATGTTGATTCAACTCTGTCGCAGACTAGTGACATACTTTTGGCCGATGATTTCAGTGATTGTGATTTAGTTCTGGATCTGAGCTCTGTCAGACAAAGTGCTGATACATCAGAAAGTCTGAATTCTTCTGCAGATACATCTGCTGTTTCCACTGAAACAGAGAGAATAGAAGTTGAGGCACGTCTAGCTGCTGTTTCTACTGAAACAGACAGTACCGAATCTAGGGCATCTGTAGCCACTGCTTTGGACAAAGCAGGGGAGGGCCCTAATGTCATGGTGACAGAGAGTGTGAGAGAAGATGTTTTTAGCACTAATGACAGTGTAAGTCCTTCACCTGGCTCTCTAGACAATGCAGTGGGTTCTCATGGTAGTTCACGTGAGCCCGAATATGTAGACTGTCCCACAATTGATGCATGTGAAGGTCCCAGGAGGTCAGAAAGAGTTACCGCAGGTCAACATTCAAATCCACATAACTTACCGAGATCTGCTCTTCAGCAAGAAAGTACCGCTCAAATTGTAACACAAGGAACAAGCTGTTCTTCAGATGTGTTGGTAAATATTAGCCAAGCACATGTTCTTATGTTACAATTAATGTTGAATCAAAACAAAATGTGAGCACAGGAACTGAGTATCTTTTTTTCTCATGGTTGCTTGAACATAGGTTCCTGTCTTTTTCAGATACATTGTTGTTCTTTAGCATTTACAGGGCATGTCAGAGTTTATTTCATAGATTATCGAAATATTCTTTACATTGGGTATGATGTATCGATGTACATTTACAGGGATGCCAAACTTGGAGCAGGGGAGAGTGTGAGATGTAGTAATTTTATGTGCATGTATATTGGTTGACTTATCGATATGTTGAAAGTGTCATTGCAGGGTAACACATTATTGTTCCTAATGCAAGCATTTGCAGAGCAACACATTAATGCTCTATGTGAGCATTTTGCAGGGGAACACAATGGTGTCTGTACCCTTGGTACAACTAGGGTAAAACAGCAGAGACACCTACTTCCTGTCTTTGTTTCTGGGCACAACACCAGACATTTTGCTGGGGTATGGTGTGGCCGTCTGTGGTGCTGCAGTTTCTTGCTCCAAAAAGGTAATTTTGGCATAAGTGGTCCTTGCTATATTAATAGATATGTGTCTAAAATGAATGTAGAATTGTGTAATGTAAATTTGAATTGAGAATAATATAAACTTAAGAAGTTCTGGTGGTTTTTCTTTGTAAGGTCTTTGTCTGCCCTGTCACAAATCCTTTGTCTGATTTGTAGCATGACAAGTACCATATTGAATGCCCATATTACAGGGTATTTATAAAGCTGTGGTTGAATATGTAACAGTACCTACGTGATGGTATGATAATTTTCTTTAACTAGAAATAGTAATTGAGTAATTGGATTATATTTGTATTTAGGAATATCTGATTGATTTTCATTAGGTTGTGCACTGTTGGAGTGCTATGTGTCCACCATGCAGCCTAAGCAGTTGGCCAGTTATGTACAACTTTGTGTATTGGTATGGGCCACAGCCCACACTTAGGGTGAGGATTATTTTCTGTAATTTTGATGTGGATGTTCATAAATTGAACTACTTGTTGAAATGTGAACAGATTTAACATAATTTCATGTACAGTTTCATTGTTTATTTTGAGTCACTGGAAGCCTGTCTTGGTGTGCTATGTACATGTATTCACTGTGGTGATTAAGTAGAACTTAATACATGGTGCTACTTTATAACTGGTTGCACACTGGATATTTGATAGTGATGACTTGGTAATATTTCGTAATCTATAGTGTATTGGCTATTTAGATACGATGAAGTGGAACTTTGAAATTTGAGTCATGGTGAATTGAATACAGTACATTCTATTCTATGCTGTGAATTTCTGAATTCATGAATTAACTTAGATTGTGTACTTGCTGATTTTGTGATAGTGAGATATATGGCACAAAGGCATGGTACAATGTAAATGTATGCAAGATGAATTTATTTATTTATTCATTTATTTATTTATTTATTTATTTATTTATTTATTTATTTATTTATGTATTTATTTATCCATCTATTTATTTATTGGCTAAGAAATGACTTTGTGTTGTATATCTCAGGTACAGGTCATCATGGCAGACTGTGATCAACATATCTTTATTCATTTTTTTTCCTTTCAGGGTGTTTGTTTGTTGCCAATAAAACATTGAAACACAAGATCCTGCCTTTAAGACTTTTCGTCTTTACATAACATTGTATGTAACTGAAAAATATACCGTTTCTATTTCTACAACTACTTTGGTGGCCAACATGTTACGTTGTAGACTCGTTATTAAATAAACAGTTTTTGAGCCCTTACTTGACATGTTTCCAAAATAGACATCTACATTTATATTACCTAACAACACTTCAGAAAATCAATGTGGCCACCGCCACCAAACATGATTGATGGGACAAATTAACAATAATGGAAGCAAATAAATGATATCCTGATATAACGTGCATTGTATGTTATGTCCTGAATACGTGTATTTGAATCATTGTTTCAATTACGAATTTTTTTAGGAGGTCATAAGAAGGGAAATTCCAGAGAGAAGACTTGATTTTTACTTTTTTTACATGTAAAGACTTGTGACCCTTCACAATTTTCTCAGAGGGTATTTAAGTTTTGAAAGGGTACTATACCCCCATTTGGGGGTGAATGGAAATACTATGAATGCAGTATGGATGCCAAGAATAGGTCATAGTATTTGTGTCTTTTTGTCCAGAACTGCTTCCTGGTTGTCATTACCCTATTCTGCAGTCCAACCTCTTTGCTCTCCATAAGCTAACCTATCACTGTCTAACCTATATACATATGGAAGTACTATTGTCCATATTGTACACATTATTTTGACATAGGCTCTATTAGCCCAAATAAATTAAAGGGTCTTCAACGAATAACTACTAAGAACATATTTCAGAGCCTGTACCCGTACATGTCTCTCTGTGTAGCAGCTCCTTGTCTAAGCGAAATACTCAGCAAAGACAACCTACATTATAATGAATAAATGTGAGCGTGGCCAATGATGAATTTAATCATGTGACAATTCATGTCCATGTTGCATCCTTATCATCCATTCATGTTACTGGTTGTCTGAACAAAAATAGGATTAAATCAGTGTTTTTTCTCATGGCATATCAGTTTCATTTCAGGTCCATGTATAGTAATTAAATTAGACCTTCTAATCGAACAAACTGCTTTTCTGTGTGTATGTAACAAGGGCACCAATTCTTTGGTGTCTTTGTGTGTCCTTCCATGAAACCAAGAAAAAACTTTTCTTTGTTTATGTTACATTAGGAATTGCTATTTTGACTAGCTCTGTTAATTTTTTTTTTCCAGGACATACAAAGTCACAGAAAAACTATTGTTGTCCTTTACAAAAACTTGACAGAATATTTATGTCATTACATAAAAACTTCCATGTAGATACAGGGAGAGAAAAAATTTGTTTGAGAGACTTCACTTACTAATATGGCTTCACCCGCTTTCCTTAAAATAGACATTGGTGTCCTTGTTACATCCTTGACTATAATTTGTCAATCATTCTTAGGATTTTCCTATTTATTTAATCCATCTGCATTGATTTCAACACCTGTACTTTTTATTTGCAATAAAACTAAAAATACCCAGTGAAATCACCATTAATTCGTATGAAAATCAGTAAAAGCAGGACCATTTGTGTCCTTGTTACATCCTAGACTTCAGCAAAAATGGTTGTTTTTTTATTACTAATTTACACGAAGAACTAAGTCTTCATATATAAAAATAAATGCCATACTATCAGTAGAGGATACATCCCAAGTTCAAGGGATTTATCTGGAATCCTGCTTTTTTTAAATCCCGGAGCCAAGCGTAGGGATTTAAAAATGCAGTATACCAAATAAATTACGAGAAAAAGGGATGTATCCTTTTTATACCATGCCTTCTTTGTTTTCATGAATATAAATGCATTTTAAAATGTATTCACCAAAGCAAATCAGTCCTGTGTTGAAATTTAGCCATGGGAATTAAAGCAGAGATATATGTGTAAGCAGGTGACATATATATCCCTTGAGAAAACAAAGGAGGCATGGTATAAAATAAATGAGGGCTTGCAAGGATATAGCTATAAAGGTCCGCTTTGAAAAATTAGAAAATGAAGGACTAGGATGTAACATAAATTGTGTGACAGTTAATTATTAATCATTTCAGGTTATCTACATATTTACAACAACTCTCAATCACACTTTACAAATGCAACACCGGCAGTTACAATTTATGACAAATCAGAATATTTTGCTTTTAAATTATGCGGGAGTTTGTGTATTTACGAACCTGTAGCACCCGAGACAGGCGACAAACTGGTTTTGAAAAGACCCAGACACTGTATGGCAACTTCTGCAGCATCCTGATCTGCGTCAACTTTTTTGAAATGACTCGTCTTGCTCGAATATGTCTTTCCACCCACCGTCACTTCTGCCACAAACCCTACAAATGTCATAAATGGTAAAACTAGCTTCAGCTCCAGCCCAGAGTTACAATGTATAGTTAATTTGCTGCTGTGTTCAAAAATTTAAAATGTTGTTCAGCAGTACTTTCTTCGAGAGGTCACTGGACCATTGAGAGACCACCTGCCTCTTAAGGCCACGCTCAGCAAGTCCCTCGTACTATCTTTCTCATGTTATTTGACTTCCATTGAAACACGATCTGCTTTACATGACAAAATTTTGCCCAGTCTAGGAGTGGTTTTCCAAAGGGGGGGGGGAGGGGGAGACTACTGTATTAGCATTTTCTTCATGAAGCTGGTGAGTCTCAACCATACATGTAGTCATCTGATTAATTCCCCATGAAGAATGACCCAGACATTATTTACAATGTAGTTCTCAGACAATTTTGAAACACTTCGGCTGATAAAAAGGAAGCTGTAACGCAACTAAATTGTGTTGGGAACCAGTGTGAAATGCTGAATGAGGTACATGCTTAGTGTATGTACACTACAATGTAACAAGATACATATTCACCATTGTGACTCACATTCATGATCATAAAGACTCTCTAATGAGCAGTTACATCTTCATGCTCCTATCATGTTTATGAAGCTATATATCGTGCACATTCGACAAAGGTATAGTTTAGATGCATTTCTCATCTTGTCACTGCATACATGCAGTTGATGCATCTAGCATTGTATGGATACTACATAAAGGTACTTCCTGCGGAATCATGGTCTTGCTCCCTTCATTGCAAAACTGGCCTGAACTTGCACTAAGTACTGGTATAAAGACAAAAATTGATGAATCCTGACATTATCTACCAAGAATTTTGCAAGTTTTTGCAAATACATCTGTACACAATACATTAATATAATACAAGTGCCATGACGTGAGCATTCCTTTCTGTGATGCCGTCAGGCAACTCTGACCGTCAGATAATTAAGAAAATTACTTTGGTGCTTTTGCCTAACTGGTTTCACTGCAAACCGGGATCATCAGAGACTGACCAAAGATTGCTGCATTTATTTTCACCTTGGTATAAAGACATGCCAGTGTAATGGCTCTTTACATCACAGATGTGACATAAAACAATCATTTTTACGTCCATTGATGGTAAATCAAGCCAACAGTTAATTTGATCTGTAAGAAAAGTCCTGATGCACATCTAGTATGCAAGAGATTTTAGGCTTATCAACATTCAGTTGCTAGAGAGGTGTCACATCCCCCTGGTGTTCATTACAGTGAGTCCGGGTTAACTCATCATAGCTACACAGAGCTACATCCAATGAAAAATACAGGACTGGAATGTATAATTACCAGGTGAATTTATACTGGCGCATTAATTTTCATGGTGCCTAAGTTACAGAGAAAGCAATTCTATATTGACATGATCAGCAATCTTTAGTGAACAGAATATATTATATAATAAAAAAAGCATAGCACAAGCGATATCAATGAGGGAAATGCACATAAACTCTAACTCTGGGATACTACAATGCAAGTGTGCCTATTTCCTCATGATGTTCAGAGCGCATGGTTCCATTGTGCACAGCTGTTGGATCAAGTAATATTCCTTTTGCAGTCTAGCGAGTGTTTCCTTCTGCCTTTTCCAACTTTGGTAGCGAGGGGATATGACACAAGATTTGGCCTTTTAGGTTGAGTCCATTGTGGTGCTGCTGGGTAAATATTCCCCAGTGTTTCAAACATGTCCCCTTTCTTAATGTATAAAAAATGTTCCCACAGTGTGTCTCTTAGTGGACGGTAAGTTTGGCCTACATACTCTTACAGATAAAAGTTACAGATAAAAGAGATTATTGTGTCTGGGTGCACCTCCTTGCGGAGAGTGAGGCACGTACCGCCTGTGCATGTGCTAACTGCCACACCACAAGTGTTCATCCTATCATAATATCTACTGTCCCTTATGAATTTTCCTTTTCTCTGCCAGATATCAAAAGATGTGGTTATTGGATTTATGGGTATTTTGTTCTGGATCAAACTAAAATATCCTCAATATTCTCCGGTCTCTTAAATCTTAAGATGAACAAGGATTAAGGCAAATTTTGAGCCTTGGGTGTCAGTAATCTATTCTTAAATTTCTTTGTTTAAATACATGGTAAATATTTTCAACTCTGTCACCCGTACCTAATCACATGATACTGTTCATTTCTTCAATTTTGCCATATTTTGTTTTTCGCTGATGGCACAAAATGATGAAAATAAAAACACAGTGAAACAGCATTTTAACATTGTTTGAATAGGAATTATGTCCAAAAGAGTGCATTTAAAACCAAAACTATGGAAACTGTTAAAATTTAAATTCACAAAAATAAAGCATTTCCCAGTATTTGAATTTCAGCTGATTTTGAAAGGTGAAAGAATCACTTTCTATAGTTACCTCCTCCTGGATGTGGATAGTGTGTGTATTTAGGAAGTGGCTGGCCCCTCAAGTTGGACTGGACATACTCCTGAAGCTGGTTTTTACAGTAGCTCTGTTGTGTCCTGGCTGTGGACAAAGATCAAATAACTTTCATGTAAACCAGTTTATTGAAATGTATCAAAGGTTCATGTAGAATCACTGTAAGTTCTCTAACCCATACAAAAACCCACACAGTTGATGGGTAGTACTGGTGTTCATTTGTCTGCAAAATTGTTTTTCACAGCATTACTTTGACACATGCACATGCGATAACAAAAGCTGAGCTCACTAATTTTCATAATTATTAGTGATTCATTTTACTAATAAAAGACCTTTCATTCAAATACCAATATACCTGTACTTCCAGGAGAAAAAAAAACAACCCAGAATCACAGTCAACAGCCTACCTGAGTGCACTCTGGGTGCATTGAGGATAAAGTGGGTCAAAGGCCACTATTGACTCTGTCTATGGTTAGAAGTGAAAGGTTTAAACACCAAGGATGGCAAATGCCTGTTTTCTTCTAGCACTTTATACACATACACACATCTGCAGGACATGTACAGTGCCTCTTTTTGCATTAACTACAGACACAACAAATTACAAAGCCTCTTGAATGTTTCACCATTTTAACTCTTTCACTCCCAATCACATCTTAAGTAGATCTTTAAGTCAGACTAGTCTGATTTATCATTCGGATCTCAGATTCGTATTCCTGGCAAAAAGATCTTTCATTCAAGTACCAGTATGCCAATAGTTCCAGAGAGAATACCACAGGTCAACAGCTTTTCGCGGCACACATTGCGCCAATGGCACACCGAGAAAAGCTGTTGACGCAGCCTAAAATTTGGCACTTAAAGAGTTAGTTTGGAAGCAGTTCTAAATTTTGGACATAAGCTGCACTTAAGTCACAAATTTGTCTATATTAGCCCTTTCCCCCTCAAATCGGCCAAAACCGGCTGGTGGTCAAATGTCGTCTGCTTCAGTGTTTTCAACCAATTTCAACAGTTATGAAAAACAATTTCACTGAGAAATGTACATGAGACTTTTCAAGATCACATGGCCCAGGTCAACAGCTTTCCTTGGCATGGGTTGGGCACTTAGTGCCCAACCCATGCCAAGGAAAGCTGTTGACTCAGTCTTAATTCAAGGGGGAAAGGGTTAAATAAATTGAAAGATCATTGCGTTAAAAAAAGAAAAAAAGAATGATCAGCCTCACCTCTGGGGACTTGAGTGTCAATGTCTTTGATGACCTTCTCTAATACATCCATCCGCCCCTTGAGGTTTGATATTTCATCTTTTCTTTCTCTGGCATCTGTCTGCATACACTCCACGCTGTGTTCCACATTCTGTAGCCTAGCTACTGCATCAGCAAGAGATTCCCTAAAGTTACTTAATTCAGCTTCCAAATCTATCGCAAGATCTGGGTTGTTCTTCACAAACTCCAAAAATGCTTTCACCTGCAAATAAAAAAAATAATAAAATAAAATCAGAGATTGCTAGATCTAGCGCCCCCCCCCCCCCCCCCCACTCTGTGGCCTGGTGATAGGTCAAGGTGATTTATCTTCGAACTTGTCTCAGACCTTACGTAGGATTAAAACCATGTGCAACAAGAAAGGACTACCATAAAATCTTTCCAACTTATCGTGTGAAAACCAACTTCACTAGAATGGCCTGTGACTTTGGGATTTGGGTCAAGGTCACCCAACTTTGGAGTCATCTGATACATTATGTAGGACTGTAATCACCTGCAATTTGACAAGCCTATATGCAGGACTATACACATGTGCAATATGAAAGCCCTGAGTGAAAAACTTTTTGAGTTCTCGTGTGAAAACTGTCAGTCCACACATACACACACACACACACACACACAGAAACTAAATGCCATATGCCCCCTCCTTCTCCGGATGGGGGCGGCATAAAAATCAGACTCACCTCCCATGCACACATCTATGTTAATCAACTATTAAGTTTCAAATGAATCCAGAGTAAGCTGACCTTCCTTCATGAAATGAAGCAGACTCACATCAATAATATTCTTTCTCATTTTGATTTTTGAAAATACTACAATATGACTTAAATTTAATTTTTCGATAGTATTAAGGATTTCCCAATTCTAAAGATACAGAAACATAAAAAAATAAATGTTAGTTCAGTCCACACTGATGAAAATGGTGAAGGTGGTGCAGAGCGTTACTTTCATGCATTTTGGGGTTTTTTTAGGTTTTCAAATACACTTTTACCCTGATCAATCCCAAGCTTGGTAAAAATCAACTTTAATATGTATTTCTCAAGGACTCGTCTTGCAGATTTTGTATAAAACTGCTTTCTTTCATTGTTTTTTTTTTCATGTTTGGATGTTCAAGTGTCATCTGAAAAAACAAATGTTGGTCAACATCCAAATATTTAATGGGAACATTTATTAAGTAATAATTATTTTTTTGTTTTTTTGTTTTTTTTTTTTTTTGTTCTTGTTTTTTTTTTGGATGTAATTAAACAACCATTACAGGAAAACAAACATTATTTTGTTCTTAGATGAACTGGACCATGCAAAAGTCACAATGTTCAGTGGTGGCGGTTTGACCGGTTTTGTCTTTTTTCAAGGCTCGTCAGGAACTGTTGAGGAGATGACACGCACCCTTTTTATATACCGGAGAGTGATATTTCTATTGCTATGTAAAACATGTTATTGTGATAACACAACACAGAGGTCCAGGCTTTCTGTGACAATGATCGTCACACTGAGTAATGATTCAAATGAACATCCAACCACAGTCAACACAAGAATTCTGCAGGTGTTTACTGTCAGTACACTGATGGGGTCAGTTAGTGTACTTTAGCAGGTAAGGTGCATTGAGTGGGGAAACTGTGGTTCCCGACTAACCCTGAATAAGGAGTTATGGACTGTGTGACTACACAGGCATAACATGTGCATTCCCCTAGGGGTGACAGAATGTCGACCCAAAGCAGTTATCAATGCAAGGAAAAGTGATCCCTGAATCAAAAATTTAGCATAAGACTGAGCAAAAGAGTTCACTTTCGCATGATATTGAGACCAAACAGCTGAATTGAGTGCATTGGTGCATTTAATGACATTCCCTGTCTAGTCGCAATGGTATAGTATATTCTAGACGAGGGGGGATTTGGATGGACTCCAGAATATGTACTGTGAGGTTAAGTCCAAGGTGATCTGATTGGGCAAAATGTCTACCCAGTGGTAGTTCAGTAACTTTGTTACTGATGTAACGGAAATGTTTGCACAATCTGTCTCTGAGGGAACGTAGCGTTTGCCCCACATATTATTCTGGACTTGCTGTAGGTTCAAGACTGATTAGCAGAAGAGCGACTTGTTAAAGTTAAAAAATATTTGATGAAATTTAAACATGTATAAAGAGAACATTAAATACAAATTTAAATACTAATTTGAAATTGCTCCCTTAAAGAGTATTTTGAAGCACAGAGACTCTGACATACACACTCTTCTAGGTGCAATCAGCAATTGAAGTGGCAGATTATTTTTTTCTTCTTGAGAGAGGTGAGCTTTACCAATGACAACTTTAACAACTCAATAAACAATTCCGAAGCCTTTTACATGTGCATGTGTTATATGTAACAACTTACGCATTATTGGAAGCGTAAATTTTTTGTTTTTGTTTTCTGCATATCCCCACTTGAGACTGAATAATGATCCTGCCAATGAGAAACAATTACTTGTTTTTTTCTGTTGCAATATAAAATAGAATAGAATGTCAAAAAATACATAATGGACAATGGACAAAGAGAAAACAAAGACATTACATGTGTATTACCCGCTTTAACCCTTTTTGGTAGTAGCATATTTGTCACTGCTTGAATCATTTTGCTGGTCCCAGATTCAAATTGCACACACCAAAGCTGTTCATTCAAGTACCAACATGCCACAACTAATAAAAGTAGTTTTAGCACCAGTTTTCCTTGGCCCACTTTGCTGAAGGAAACTATTAACTCTGTCTTAAATATGGCACTTTAAGAATCAGAAAGACTGCACTGGGCAGGCAGGGTTAATTAAACATCATTTTTGGCATTAAACAGTTGTCCTGGTAGCAAGAGTACCCTGCTATGAGAAACAACCATCTTATCAGAGACTGATAAGATGGTTCTTGCTCACAGCAGGGTACTTTAAATGTTAATCTATTTGTCATGACAGATCACCTGTCTTTTTAGACCATGTTTTTGTTGCAGGTTGGGGTGGTCTCTGTTGACAGAGGCCACCTACCTTCACTGACCACCCCTAAAGATGACCAAATTGTGGTCTCTCAAGACAGATGGTCTTTCATAGTAGGTAGAAATAAGATGGAAAGTACAGAGCAAAGTATCCTGAGGTGGTCTTCAAGACAGGTGGCCCCTCATTGGAGTGGCCTCTTAAGACAGTCACCACTGTCCTACATCATAATCTACACATTTAATTGAAGTGGTGAGCAAAGTGATAATTGTATTTGTGTCTTTTTGCCCAGAACCACTTCCTAGTAGTCACTGCCCTATTCCTTGATTATAATGACAACTGGGATATTGCGAATCACAAATGGTCAAATGTTTTGAGGAAATAGAGACCATCTTGAGATTGTAGGACTACAGGTACCTTAAGGTGCAACACCACAAGTGCAAAAGGGCCGGGTACACACTGGAGTTCATGTCACTAGCGGCAGGCAGGAATTTTTATTATGTTCCTTCACTTCGATGTTATCGAAACCTGTAACAGGACTCCTTTTTTTGTGTCCATACATGGCAAGCAGCCAGTGTGTTACATTTTAGTATTGCTGTTGATTTAATTAAATTTTAATTACATTTTATTTTAATTTTAAATAAAATCTAAAGTAGCATTTTACAGAAATAAAAATAAAATTTACTTTACAATGTCAAATAAAATAACACATTATGCTCTCCAAATCTGTATTTTATGTTTTTGAAAAAAAGGCTTAGTTCTAATGTTATGGCTGGTTTGATATTTAAATTTAAAAAATTTAACTTTAATTTAAACAGCCTGCAAATTTTTGAACTAAAACTCTTATCCATAATTGAAAATATTCTTTTGCTGCGAGAAGTGGACTCATTCATTTCCCACCAAAAAATGACATTTCCCATTTGTGATGTGCGTGCTATTTCTTTTTTTGTTTTTGGTTTTTTTTTTTTTTTTGTTTGTTTTTCTTTTCTTTTTTTTTTGGAGGGGGGGGGGGCTTGTAGTGTTTTTTTTTTTTTCTGCAGAAACAGGTTAAGGTGGAAGCTGTCAAGCCAGTGCGCAGTGAGACTGGCAACTTTGGATTAATGTTACCCATTTAATTTATTAATAAACATTTATATTTTCTGATTTCTACATATCCATAGATTTGTATCCATTGATATTTTTTGCAGGATTGGAATTTTTTGAAATTTTATAGCATTCTTTCTGACTTGGTAGGATCTTCACATTTTTCACACAGAAGTTGTACAAATTTTTTTTTTTTTTTCAAGTTGAAATCAGAAGAAATTTAAAATGTATATCCATGTCCACAATCGATTTCAATGGTGAGTCCTG
This sequence comes from Hermodice carunculata, assembly GCA_964020975.1. Lineage (NCBI taxonomy): Eukaryota > Metazoa > Annelida > Polychaeta > Eunicida > Amphinomidae > Hermodice > Hermodice carunculata. The sequence continues at coordinate 19,312,494 of OZ026621.1, forward strand.
AAATAGCATCAATAAAAAGTTATAAAATTTTTAATTTAGTCCTGACAGGTTGTTCATTTTCTTGCTATAAATGGCTCCAAAAGTCATGGAAGGAGTTGTTCAAAAAAAAAAATCCTAGGAACCGCTCCTGGATATGGTATTTTTCTTTTGATGTCCATTGATTTTAATGTGATAGAGCAATTCGTACGTTAATGAGGCGAGATACAAATTGCAGAGGTTGAGCAAAAAACAGTTTCAAGAAAATCATGTTGAAAGAAAAAGTTGCCAATTCTTGCGCATTTATGACTGTAATATGACACATACTCATTTCTTCTGTCCCATGTTTTAATTATTGTGTGAAATAAACATGTAGCTTTACCTCTGTGATGTTGTCATTAAAAAAAAGTATATTTTGTGGCTTAAATCTAGATTTTCTTAACTTGGGAACATCGCACTTGGCTTGTTTGGGTGTGGGTTCACAGGCGGCTTTCCGTATTTGGGGCCCAGTAAGTGGATTGTACTAATTTGTTTTTACATCAGTAGAAAAGTTCAAAGTAATCAGAACAATGGTAATGATTAGTCTGAACTGGCCCATTCTTCTCTCCATGGCCAATAGTTTCCTGTTCCCTATGAGTGACCCTTGTCAATTAGTTTCATGGGGTCATGGACTAATGACTGTGCAAACAATGACATGCTTCATTATCATGCCCATGCAAACAAACACCATGTGCTGGGGACAGCTTTAACTTGTCAGTGTAAACAAAAGTTTTGAGATCAATTTTCTCATATAAATTATATGTCCACACATCTAAAATTTTGGGAGCATGTAGTTTTAGTATTGAACTATCCAAAAATATGAAAAAGTGAATACAGAAACTGTTGTCCAAAGGTGCTGACTTCCGATCTTCTACCTTAAGTTAAGCTTTTTAATTGAGCAATTAAAATTCAATTTTCTAGCACTTATAGAGATTTCATTATTTTTAAATAGCTTAATCCCATTGCACACTTTTCAAAATACATATTTCATATGAGCTCATATAAGAATTTTAGTGTATAGAAGGCCATGTTTGGAGCAAAGTCATGCTTTCTGTGTAAGCTAATAAAAGTGTTTCACACCCTTGGTTTTGCAATTTTGAACAATCATAGTGCCAATCAAAATTATGTTAACATACTGTTTCCTTGTGCTTTTATTTTAATGGCTTTGTGGCACCATCAGCAAAAGTGGCAATAATAACACTGCAGCTGAATCAAGTGAATCCGCAGTATCCTAAAGCTGACAAACTTGTGCTGCCCTCTAGTGTTAACAACCTAACCAAAATCACTGTGCACAGCTTTTTGAAACAGTCACTTTCAGAAATAGGTTGTTTTGTTTGGACAGTATAGCACTCACTTCACTGTCATAAAAAAAAAAATTTGTACACATACCTCTGGATCCACAGCTGTCAGGCTTTCTTTTTCCTCCAAGTTGCTCAACCTGTCTTCCATTTCAACAATCCTTTCCCTCATAATCTGTGCTTCATCCTCCGTACTCTTTTTATCGCTGACGTCAAAATCAAGCTCCTTGATCTGCATGAAGAATGACAAAGAATTGTGCTACAAATCTTAACAAAATACTTTTAACCTACATCTGGACATGGATTTTTCTGCGGTGTACAAGTACACTGTGCTCTGTTGATTTTGTTCTTGTTCTTCATATACATGTACAGCTGTTTAAAGTGGAAGAGATGACACATCAAAGGCAAGACACCTTTGATCAGCTCTAATGACAAAACAGAACAAAAATTGGAAAATCTGAGACACAATTTTTCACTCAATAAAAACTTCAGTTTGCTGCAGATTTGAGGCAAATATGTTCAATTGAATGAGCTGAAGTGATATTTGTGCTAAATTATGATAGCTTGTGTTATTGTTAAACATAAAATGCAACCAACTGATAAAGTGAAATTAAAATGCATAGCATTAGCAACCTCAGCTATTTTAGCTTTTTGTAAATGTATAGTTTACCACACTTTATATTTGAATTCAAAGTTATGTTCAGTGATTTGTGAAAGTCACTGCTAACTTGCTGTATATACTTAAGAACGATCGTGTAACAGCTATAAAGCATGGCTGTTAGGCTATCAGTGTCAGTAAGTTCACCTGGCAAGGTTCCCGCCATCTACCTTGCATACTGGTATATGGTAAACTTAATTTCGTGCTACGTGGAAATGCGCAAAAATAAAATGTGTGAAAATGTTCTAATTTATCCAAGATGGCATTTGCCTCAGATTGACCATGTGTGAAAATTTCTAGAAATACAGTATCTAAAAGGCATTAAACATAGAGATGCCATTCCAATTTCAACCTTTGGGCTTATCATGAAGCTTCCCAGCAATATGCCTTGACCGGGAGGTTCTGTAGGCAATAATGGTCCTGGTGGGCATGCAAGAGTTAAGTGGAGAATGAGTGCCAGATCCCATACCAAACAACTTACAGCTTCTATTAATGAACTTATTCCTGCATGCAGGATGAAAAGCATTGTTTCTGTCAGGTTGAGGTGCTAATGTAGCACAGACCCTCTTTGGAATACCCTCGATGTATCATACAAGCACAAGGGATCGAGGATTTCAGGATCATCCATGAAATATTGTCATTTTTTTTATTGAATGAACTCTAATTATGTGAGATACTGTGTTGATAATTGAATATTCTCCTGTTTTGTGATTGACTGTTACTTTATGTGTCATTTGCCTTTTGTATTGCTTTGGACTGGTTGAGTCAATAAATACTACTACTAGTAGCAATGCTCTGACTGAGTTGTTTTGTGGGCATTGGCTGTGCTAGCCAGGACCTAGTTTGTATATACTCAAGGTTAATTAGCAGCCTTCCTTGTCTGATGTTATCGCCTATCAGTAGCTACACTTGCTGGTCATTATGGCAGTCTCTGGAGACCCTATGACCTTGGACCAGTAACCTCTCAAGGTCGGGTCATCTGATCCACAACTTTTGATCGAGTACTGAGTACTGTTCCTGTGTCTATCGGATGTTAATATCACTGGAGCAGAGCATCCCATATTAAGTCCCATCATAATTTTGTATATGAAAATAATCATCAACTGTGAGTTTTAGAAAGGCATTGCTACTCTGGAAATATTTCAAACCATTTGAGAGCTTTGTGTATTTTTGGAGACATATTTGGTGCAGAACAGTTAATCAGGGAGGTAATTAAGGCACACAAATGCAACTGTAAACAAGTTAATGAGTATTGCAGAGCAATACATAGTCCCCCGCTCGTCACCCACGAGGTTGAATGGACTACTATATAGGGGTGTGACCTAGATGAAAAAAAAAAATAAAAGTATGGCACATTCTTAGATTAAGCTTCACATTTGTGTAAAATTTCATTAATCTAAGTAAAAGGACAAAAAAGTTATGGCCCGGACAAGATTTTGAATGGATTTCACAGTGACCTAGATATTTGACCTAGTGACCTACTTTTGCCATGTGACACAACAACTCCCCAGGTAGTATTAAAATAATACATTTGGTAGCTGTAGGTATTATAGTAAGGGAAATATGGCATGGACAAAGTTTTACATGGAGTTTACACTGTGACCTAGATATTTGACCTAGTGACCTAGTTTTGCGTCGTGACACACTTTTAGGTCACAATACATTATCAGTAAACTTTTATAACAAGAAGTCAAATTTTTTTAAGAATTACAGTAAGGACATGAAAATACTGTACATTTATGTATTACTGTGACCCAAATATTTGACGGACAGACGGACACACGGACGGTGCCCTTTACCATATCCCCTCTAAGGTCTACCCACCATAAAAAAAATCAAAGGGCTGGCATCAATAATTAAGAAGATATGGCCCGGACAAAATTTGTATTGTATCTAGAGCTTGCTTAATGAACTTCGTTAATTAATTAATTAATGGAAGTAATTAGTCCCAGAAAACAATGCGTATGCACACCTACTACCTAAGGTCTACACACCATAAAAAGTTCAAAGGGCTAGCATTAATAGTTTAGAAGATATGGCCCGGACAAAATTTGTCTTGCTTAACGAACTTTGTTAAATAATTAATTAATGCAAGTAATTAGCCACACAAAACAATGCTTATGCACATCTACTACCTATGGTCTATCCACCACAAAAAATTCAAAGGGCTAGCATTAATAGTTTAGAAGATATGGCCCGGACAAAATTTGTCTTGCTTAACGAACTTTGTTAAATAATTAATTAATGCAAGTAATCAGCCACACAAAACAATGCCTATGCACAGCTACTACCTAAGGTCTACCCACCATAAAAAAATTGAAGAGGTAGCATTAATATAGGGAAGATATGTGCCGGACAAAATTTGTTTCAGTATATTTACATATCGATCGGTGAACCAAATATTTGACCTAGTGACCTAGTTTTGCCTTATGACACTTTCTTAGACTAAGCTTCACATTTGTGTAACATTTCATGACTCTAAGTAAAAGGACGAAAAAGTTATGGCCCGGACAAGATTTTTCATACATATGTATTCTGTGACCCAGATATTTGACCTAGTGACCTACTTTTGGCACACCATACACCTCTATCCTAGGAAGTACAAACACATTAAATTTGGTAGCTGTGGGTGTTATGGTGTTGGAAATATGGCCCGGAGAAGCTTCGGACGGACGGACGGACGGAAGGACGGACGGACGGACAGATGGAAGGACGAACGAGGTGCAAACCTATAGTCCCCCTCCAAGTGGGCGGGGGACTAAAAATGTAATCACATGACCCCCCATTTTCTTGGTTTTAACTTGTTGCTATCGGTGTAAACTTGAAGTACAATGCAAAGGAAATTGTGATTTTACATTTCAAATAGGAGAAATAAAAGCCAGCGAATGTTACTATTTTAACATGTAAATGCATTAGGCCTAGGTTACTGGCCCAAGCCCTGTACAACAAAACTGCTGGCTGTAGAACAGTGGGTGTGGTTCTTTGTACAGACATGACTGCATTTAGTGGCCATTTCAGAAGTTTGGAGCAGTTGTCACCTATACAAATTGATATATAATACGACAAATTTACCCCAATGTTTGGGTTACCTTTTTGATATTTTTTGCTGCCTCCTGAGCATCCTGTTTCACTTTGACTGCTTCTGGTTTCTCGAGTACTTCCAACAGTTTGTCGATTGCAGCTTCCATTTCTGCCTGGTCAACTTTCATTGTGCTGGAATGCATGACTTTGTTTCTGACCTCAGTTGCCTACGATCAGAAAAAATTGTTTAGACATGTTTGCTTTTCACATATATATATATATATATATATATATATATATATATATATATATATATATATATATATATATATATATATATATATATATATATATATATATATATATATATATGTATATATATATACATATATATACGTATATATATATATATATATATATATATATATATATATACATATGTATATATATATATATATATATATATATACATATGTATACATATATATATATATATATACATATGTATATATATATATATATATATATATATATATATATATATATATATATATATATATATATATATATATATATATGTGTGTGTGTGCATTGTGAATAAATTTTTAATCAAACTGCTCAAAAGAGCCCAAATGTGTGTTGTTCGATGGTTTAATGTTTTCATTCAAATATCAGGCCTTATTGAACTTTAGGGGACCCCAGCCCCTATAGGACTATTAATGGTTCAAAGTTCACGAAAGAAACATTTGTGGCGAGAATTGCAGATGAGACCCAATCACGATGGCACCCTGCAGGTTAGTAGCTTTCTTTGGTGCAAGTTGAGTTCACTGCACTCTGCCTTTGCCAAGGACAGCTGTTCATCTGTCTTACGGGCAGCGGGTTGATCTATCTTCCCTGAGAGGGAACAGGTTAAAGTAAAGTACTAAGAGCACCAGATGACAAACTGGCTACCAAGTTTATGTAGTAAGCCACTGCTTTCATTACACACTCCTGCAGTGACTTCTACATTAGGACCTGACAGTTAACAGTAGCACCCACTCCCCTAGACTGGGGAGACCTCCTTTGGAGGTTTTCTAAACTTGGCAAATGCTGTCTTTAAGAGATTGAGGGTAAAACCAGTGCAAGCAATGACTTTGCACAGCAAAACAAGGTGTGGGAATGGCCAAATGCCTCGTCAGATCGCTGTCAGCAGAGGGCACTGTCTGTCCCGAAGAAAAATACCAGTGACATTATCAGAAGCCCTTTCAAATGAGCTGTTTTGTTTCTTCCTCCATTCTGGCCACAAGTATGGTGACATTTATTAACAAAGTTTTCAGTGCCGGCCCCTCCTCCCACTCATCAGAACTTAAACCACAGCTGACAGAAGACCTGGCTGATGGTTGATGTGCGTATAACTGGTCCAGTGAACAGGATCATTAAAACTGGGACCCTGGCCGCCTTAAATATATTAGGGTGCCCAGCTGTTGCAAGTGCACAATGTGTCGGAAATTAGTGATCATTCTGTCAATCACCAACGAGATGTCCTAAAAAGTTACGAAATCAATAAGCACAAAGTGACATAGGATCGCAGACAATTTGACAATTTTTGGAATTTGCATCATTTTTTGACAAAAAGGTTGCTTTTGGATAGAAACAGTAATTTTGTGGGCAAGTGCTCTTGAATACTCATGCAGCAAGTTTTAGAAAGCAAAATTTTGAAATAAATCTGAGTATCAAAATACGTGTACTAAGTGTCTCACCCCAAAGGCTGAAGTTCGACTTGCTGTGCACTACAAAGTGAACAGAAATAACTTGAACACAAGTACCTGACATTTCTGACATTTGGGCACATTGAACTTTTTGTTCATGACCAAAAGTGTAATTTCATGAGGGACACAGGCTAACAAACCACCAAGTTGGCTCATGTCAGTGGCATTGCCAAACAACATTGGTAAAGTAACTTTAACTCATTCCATACTAAGGTCACGGGCCTTGGTCAGTGGTTCTGGCACTGCCTGGTAAGTCATGCTGCAGCTGCCCTTGCATCAGCTGCAGCATCACCAGGCAGTGCCAGAACCACTGACTTTTAAAGACTATAGACATATTGGTACTTGAATGAAAGCTCTTTTCATGAAGAATTTAAATATGTAATTGTGGTCTTAAATCTAGGTGAATATACAGAAAAGTCAGGGACTGGTATGGAACAATTTATAGCATGTCATGAATGCAGCCTAGCGTTTACCTTCCGACAATTGCGCACTCTAGTCTACATTGACCACCAACACCACCACCAGTGGCCTGGACTTTGCCAGAAACATCAATAGTGGTCACTGCAGCAAACTTTATACAGTCACTTTTGTATGCAGTTTGTTTTAACCGTTACCCTTTCCCCCTCAAACCAGCCCAAACCGGCTGTTGGTCAAATGTCGTCTGCTTCAGTGTTTTCAACTAATTTCAACAGTTATGAAAAACAATTTGACTGATAAATGTACATGAGACTTATCAAGATCACATGCCCCAGGTCAACAGCTTTCCTTGACATGGGTTCGCCACTTAGTGCCCAACCCATGCCAAGGAAAGCTGTTGACTCAGTCTTAATTCAAGGGGGAAAGGGTTAAACAATTCAACTTTTAATAGTCATAGTTGGCCCTGAAAGAAGTAATCCAAACATATGCAAGCATCCACTCCCACGTGACTTACCTTGGTTACAAATTTCTTGCCTGGGTTGTCAAAGAATTTACAAGTGGTGAAGAGATTGAGTAAGGCCGCACAATCACACTCCTTTGGACCTGAATTTGTCTTGTTGGACCCGAGACGAGACATGAAAACCTTGGCCACTTCCCAATGTAAGCTAGGCCACTTCTTGGGTGTACAATTGGTCCAGTATACACCTCTGCTTGATTTTTGCATTTGATGTTGTGCGATAATGCCCTCAATCCACTGGTTGCACACCTGGTTTGGACATGACTGCTTCAGCTCCCAAATTTTCTTGCCTTGATCGTACTGAATATCCTTTCCTTTACAGTTCCCCTGACAAGTATCTGAGCCGTACTTGGCCAGCAGACTTCCGTGGAACCGTTCACTCTGTTCATTGACAAAACTGCAGAGACCATCTCGTAGACTCAGCAGGCATTGGCCAATCTTGAGCCAGTTCTTGTACTCTTGGTCATTGAATCGGTCAAAAATAGCAGCTGCCATGCTGGACTGTAAACCTCAGTTCAAGCTTCTGCATGCAATATACTGCTGTGGAAAATGAAATGCAAGAAATTATCAATACCACTCGGAACAAATTTTCTTTGATAAACAATTAAGTAAATACAGTCATGTCCACGGTACAAATTGACATCTTGCGAACACATCCGTACATGTACATAACATTTATAAATATTAACATGTGCAACTTCCTTGCAGCGTTCATTTCACCACATAACAGTCCTCATTGACCTCTGACCCAGCTAGCTCATTGACAGTCTCCAACATGTTTGTCTTACACATGTACATGACCCAGCAGCTGAGAGTTTTTGTAAGGTCTCCACCTCTGCAAATCACTCCTTTTTTTTCTTCTTTTTTTGTTATTGTTCTCACAAATATTCCTAGCTTTTTTCTAATTTTTTTTTTTTTTTTAATAGCCTCCCCTCCCCATAATATTATGTACACTCTCATTGCCACACGAGCGGCAATCCTTTGGAAACACTGGAATTCACTTCTGGAAATGTGCCTTCACACATTCCTTAGCCCCTATTCAGGGCCCCCACTGTAAAATGTTTACAGTGACCATTCAAGCCCAAATCCATTTTGAACCCACTGACCCAGTGGTGTCGAGCCTAGGTTTTCAACCAATGAAAACCCCAGCAGATTAAAAATTCTTTGAATCAAATCCTACCGTGGAAACCAAATTTTTTCATCCACTAAGAATCCGCAGCTACGCTATCACAATACACGTGCATACGTAGCAACTGATCTGTTACCCCACGGTATAAATATAGGCCTTTCACAGTGTTCCCAACAGTTCCTGATGAGTTGCAGATCGCAACGAAACTAGTCGAACGTTTTTCCTATAACATCATTAGCCACAGCGGCCACTTGCCCTGTCTTAGCCATATTTTTTCTAATGTTGACAAATTGTCAGATAGTAAGTTCAGAGTTTTAAAAAAGCCAGAATATGGGGTTCCCAAGTTCAACCCACTGTGGACCCTGTTTATTGAAGTGCATTATCAGAAGCAAAAGTTGCCTACCGGAAAGAGAAATTATAGCAGACTCATACCCCCAGGACTTTGGGTATTTTCAAATCATGAAAAATGTGAAAATATAACAGTTTCTTGGTTAATAGCCTTAAACATGACAGTCACTATTTCTGTGTTTTTGTTGTCCATGCCTATAACTTTTTATTCCACAAAGGCATTAAGAATTGTTTTATAATAGTTTGGGGGGCTGGGATACTTGTTGTTTTTTCATTTCTTTTCATTTACACCGTCACAACAGTGCAAATACATACATATTATGTGTGTACATCCATGTATACATATACATGCATGCATGCATACATACATACATACATGAGATAGAGACAATCACTAAGTTTTATTGCACAGCATATCCTGACTACACACACACAGCTGTATATATATATATATATATATATATATATACATTTTTTATGTATATGTATATGTATATACACGTATATATAAATATTTTTTTTTTTTTTTTTTTTTTTTTTTTTTTTTTTTTTTTTTTTAGAGTATATCCGCACTCCCCCCCCGTCTAGAACGCACCAGACAGTTGCGCCTTGACAGGGAAAGACATTGGATGCACCAATTGCGCTCCATTGAACCTTTCGGTCTCAACATCATGGGGAGATGAGCTCTCTTGCTCGGTCTAATGCTAAAATTTTATGTTCAGAGTTCATCCCTCCATGAGATTCTGCTTTGGGTAGCATATTACCTATGCAACCCATAGGGAAACCGCACATACGCACCCACACTGTGCTCTCACACACAGTCCCAAGCTCCTGTGTTCAGGGCTTTGTGGTACGGTAGTACCACCACCTAGATGTCTGATTAATTACACTTGCTGACCCCCAGCATTGTTTTTACGGCAGTCCTTATTTTATTGGCCTGCCAGGATTCAAATTCTTTTGAATCTAATTCACCTTGACAATAACGTCTTGGTAGAACCGAGATTCTGTGTTACGCAATCACAATAGCGTGTTTTACGTGACAACAGAAAGTTACCCCTCGGCATATAAATCAGACGTAACGTCGGTTAGCCCACAGTTCCTGACGAGTTGTGAAACACAACGAAACCGGTCGAACTTCTCCTACAACTTCTAGCTATTGTGACCCTTGCTCGGTCCTTAGAATATATATATAAATATATATATATATATATATATATATATATATATATATATATATATATATATATATATATATATATATATATATATATATATATATATATATATATATATATATATATATATATATATATATATATATATATATATATATATATATATATATATATATATATATTTATCCCATGTATGTGTATTCCACATTAAGCACAGACGGGCCCATCTGCACCATGTAAAATTTATTGCCGATCCACGTCCATGTAGAATGGCGCGTGCATGCCCTACCTTCGCGCTGACTACTTTTTCATGCATGTACACCTAGGATTTTGATTTATCGTCTGCTGCGGTATTTGTCATTGATTGCTGTTTCTACACAACACTATCATTTTTACTTTATGTCAAATGGTGGAGAATACTTTGGACTACACATACATGGGATAAAAAGAAAACAACACTCTTGCAGTTACCTGGCTGTAAATTCTGCATATTCTGCATAGCACTCGACCGTGGAGCAGATCGATACACTTAATGGCCTGTCTATGGCAGGCTGCATCTCATGTATCCTTCCGCTCCATGGTATGCACATGCCATGCAGGCCCTCACACTCATATAGTCTTTAGTTATTATATATATATGTATATATATATATATATATATATATATATATATATATATATATATATATATATGTGTGTGTGTGTGTGTGTATATATATATACAGTGAAACCTCATTATAACGACACCATCTGTCCCCTGAAATTGTGTCACATAACTGAATATGTCGGATATCTGAGTGTCATTGTAATGAGTTTTGACTGTACATATATAATATATATATATATATATATATATATATATTCATATATATATATGTGTATATGTATATGTATATGTACACATACACACACGAGACAGAGAAAATCACTAAGCTACACGGTTCAGTATGTCTTGAATACATTATACATGTATATGTAAGTATGCATCAGGCTTTATGAATGAGTGAGAACGAGACAGCCAGGTACCAAAAAATTCACTAAGGTATGCAATTACTGTGTGCAAGCATTTTGAAGGTTCTAGCACTGATAAAAATTTTCTGAATCCTGTCAACAAGAGGAAATGTCAAATGAATGAGACCCACTGACCTTGCCTATAACATGCATAAGCCTTACAGCCAAGGTCAATGGGTCTCCTTTAGAGCTATGATGTTTAAGAAGTGCCTCTCAACTACTCATTGTTCTATTTCAACTTCCAAAACTGAAACGTACAATACTTTCCTCTGCTGTCAATATTAGAAGAAACTGTATACACACGACATGTGGACAAATATTGAGCCAATCAACTAAAACTTACTGTTTTTGTATTGCTACATGATTATAGAATTGTGGTGGCAAACCACATTCACATTTTCTTCATCATATTTACAAAGCTTGGCCCTGGTGGGTAGCATTACCGCGACATGTTCATCAAAAACAAGTCAATAAAATTGAAACTCTCTGGGTATAGGCTATAGCCTAATATTGTTAAAACTCTAACTCGCCCCCTCTTACCTGCCGAACCTGATTGCCCCCTTAAAATACCATCCGCTGCACTCGCAAGTTGCAGTGACGTCTCGTCTCCTGGATCTCTCCAGAACTTTCTAGAAGCCGGTGAGGCGGTGTGAAATTATAAATGTTGCCTCATTTCTAGGTCTCAATTGAATGTGCTGATGGCACCCATGGAGACTAGTTTCGGTTTCGCATCGGTCTTTCATGAACATGAAACTTGAAGCCTAAGCGTACTGCGAAATGGGGTACCGGAATCCTGTAATTAAAGTCATTTGCCTGATGTGCGAACAAAACGATTCTCTTTGTGATAGGAACTTTTCAAGTGCTGTCATACAAAACTTAAAAAATTATATTTCAGAGTCCCTGTCGGTAGTCACTTGACTGTTCACACAGCATTGTCAGAGGTCATGACACAGAAATTACTTTATTAGCTCATGCTGCCCTCTAGGGGCTACAGCCGGAGTGACAAGAGGCTACACTGACGTGCTGCCCTCTTGCAGACACTCAAGACAATAAAAAAAATACATAAAATGGATAAATTATCAGCTAACCCACTACAAACTATATGATTTAAAAAGGTCAAGTATTAAGTGAGCCTTTGCTTTGGTTACCAGGATCGGATACGTAATAGTAATTAATGTAAACGCACACACACACAGACACACACACACACACACACACACACACACACACAGAAAAACAAAAACAAACAAACAAACAAACAAAATAACAATCCAAGCTTAACATAACACCAATTAGGGTCATACAGCACCACAAATACACAACAACAACAAAATAAGATAAAAAGGAGAAGGAGAAGGAGAAGGAGAAGGAGAAGGAGAAGAAGAAGAAGAAGGAAGTTTTCAGTCCCCCATACCAATACACTATATAACATAATAATTGTAAGTTATCAGTCCTTCATTACACCATATTCACAAACTAAATGTACATTGTTTCAGGAACATTATGTGAGTGTAACTTAGCTGCACAGACCCTCCTTCAATTTCCGTTTTTCCGTGGCCAGATAATAGAATTTAGTTTAAACGTATTTATTTTCCATAAATTGAAAAACAGGATTGGAAAACAAGCCAGCGGCTTCTATCAACTCCTCTCCTTGACACAAAGTTACAATACAGCATAACAATACGAAGACTGACATAGCTGCCCAAGTACTGTTAAGTATGTTTACACATACCAACCAATCTCATTAAAACACTGACTCTTGGGCTCGACTTTAAAGTAAGAAGATGATTAAGACTAAAGTATATATTGAATTTAGAATGATACCATAGCAAGTTAAAGTTGAAGATTTGAAATGTTTACCATGCACGTCCAAACCTTTTTGAAGTTGATATAAATTCGTGTACCAAACGGAAAATTTCTTCGTTTTGTGTGTCAGAGATATGGGGATTTCCACATAGCAGAGTTTTACACTAGACCTAGAAGCCACTTGGATCTCTCCAAAATAAGCGGTCTCGGATATTTTTGTAATTTTCACAATCCAATAGAAAATTCTTTGTTGTTTCTGAACCTAGACCACAAGAACATGTCGGATCACTAACTATATTATGTTTAAAAAGATGACGGTTGAGGGCGCTGCACTCCATGCGTAGTCTTGCATGCATTTAGACTTTCTGAAGTCGTTTTCTTAGGTAGTTTTCAGTATAACATATTAATGTATTGACTGATGATAAATGTCATTGTTGAGACTGATAATAAAGATATTTTTACTTAATTAATTCGTCTGAGGGCGATCATAGCGTCGAGCTAAAACGAGTGAGGCCGCCAAGCGGCATCGCGAGTCGTTTTTCGTGAAGAAAACGACTTTTAATGACCGCACGGTTCGTGGTGCTGTCTTCAGATGGCGCGCTTGTATCTTGATGTTATACTGAAAACTGCCTAAGAAAACGATTTCAGAAAGTCTAGCGTGCAGTACTTGCCCTGATCGACTGCCGCAGTAGTAGTAACTGGCAACGGTAGTTTGGGATGCCAGTTTTCTCTTAAAAGATAGTAAGGATTCTGTATTTCTTATTTGGGGATCTAAGTTGTTCCAAAGTTGCACAGTGGACGGAAAAAAATAATTTTCTCGCAAAATGTTATTGAATGGTATTAGTTGGGTAGTATTCTGATATCGAAAATCATAATTAGTTTCAGGGATTTCAAGTAATCTCTCAAACAAATACTGAGGTGCATACCCATTTACAATTTTGTACATCATAATCAATTTATGTTTTTCCCTAAGTGCTTTTAGCTCTTCCCAACCAACATCTTCATACAGTCGCCTTATGGATACATGTCTCGTTGCCCCGGTTACTACTACAAATTGCGGCAGCTACCTGCAACTTTTCCAATTTTTCAGCACATGTGGCAGTGTAGTTGTTCCAGAGAACATCCGCGTATTCCAAACAAGGTCTAATGTAGGAAAGATATAACTTTTCTAAGAATCGCCTGTCCAGAGAGTAGGAAAGCTTACGGAGGCAGTCGACCCTTTTCATAGCGTTTGTATAGATCGTTTCTATGTGATTATTCCATGTTCCAGAATCATTAAATGTTATTCCTAAATGTCTCTGTGTTTTTGTCGCAGTGACTTGTTTATCGTTGATATAAAGGGGAAATTTTGTGAATTTCGGTTACTAATATGTAAGTTGTATGTCTTTGATTCGTTTAAAGTATAAACCACTGTTCTGCCCAAAGTGCAATAGCTGACAGGTCTCCGTTTAATTGCTTAGACACCAGATCCTCTTCTCCTGAATCACTTAATACAAACAACGACGTGTCATCTGCAAATAGTATAATATTAGATTCAACAACTTCAACAATATCGTTTATAATAATTAAAAACAAATAAAGGGGTCCGAGTATGGAGCCTTGACGGACGCTTGCCTCCTTATGTCTCCATTCTGAGCATGCACTTTCCGTTTATTACTACTCTCTGTCTTCTGTCAGACAGCTGCAGATAACTTTTAAACTATTCAAGTAAAGGGCCGGTGACACCTATACATTCTAATTTATATAGTAGACCTTTATGCCAAACACGGTCGAAAGCACGGCTTACATCAAGAAATAAAAAAATTATATCCTTACTCTGACCTAGGGCTTTAGCAATAATGTCATAAATTTCAAGAAGTTGGCACACCGTTGAATCACGCGGCGTGTAAGCCGATTGCCAACGTACCAGGGTATCATTGTCTTTACAATAGTTAAATAGGGTTTTAAATATGCATCTTTCTAATACTTTGCCAGCACAACTCAAAAGTGAAATTGGCCTAAAATTTTCTCTAAATTGTTTGTTTGTTTTTTTGAACAGGGATGACATTTGGGTCTTTCCATTGATCAGCAAAAACACATTCAGTGATAGACTTTTCAAATATTAAGGACAGCGGATAGGCAATGGACTCGCCTGTTCTGTTCAACAGCTTAGAGCTTATTTGATCTGGCCTGGACGCTTTATTATTTGCGTCAAGATACTTTAAGACATCGAGAACAGCAGTCCCATCTATAATGACGTCATTAAGACGAGATTGCGTGGAATATTTAACCTCAGGCTATCGGGTCTAAATCTGTACCGCTTCTACATTGTTCTACAAAGATAGTATTAGAAGGTTTTGCTTTGTCTATGCTATTTGTTGTAATATTGCCGTCACCATCAATTGGGGGGGGGGGGGGTAAGTATAAGACCGATTACCGTGCTCGTTTTGAAGTTGTTTAAAAATGTTCCACCAAAGTTTAGGGTTTATTCATTGCTGGAATTTATTTTGAGTACCAGCTCATCTTTTTTATTTTGTTTTGATGTACGAATTTCACTAGTTACTTTATTTCTTGCAGTCCTAAAATTTTCCCAGAGTACTTATCATATCCATTCCATTTCTTCAAAAAAATCTTTTTATGTAATCGATCCCTTTTTCTCATCAACTTTCGTATCTGAGATGTAATTCATCTGGGTTCATTTGGACTCACGGTTGTCAGTTTGGTTGGGACATGTTCACCGGCTTTGGTTATATAAATTTCAGCCCATTTGTTTACACACTCATTTACTTCACAGTTATCAAATTTTGTATTCCAGTCAACCTGCCTCAGTGAGTCGTTTAAGTTTTCAAATTACCTCAGCATTTAGCAGTTTCTTTCCAGAATTCATCCTCAGATACCATGAGATAGGAGACCTTTTGGGCATTATTCAAACTGCTACAGTTAGAACATATTTTGAACAAAAATTGAATAGATAAGTGCGTTCATTAATATACATGGAACATTCATTTTCATTCTTTCTGTTTATACAAAATTTTAAAAATCGTTCATCTGCAGGAATTACTGGTCTGCTATACTTTCCCCATTCAATATGTGACTACTTGTCGTTAAACGCGTGAGGTCACACATATGCATTTTGTTTTATACAATATCAAAATATGATTCAAAATGAAAGTTGGTTTTGAAAACTTATTATGTTTTTGGCTTGTTTGCCTCTTTTTTTTCTAATGTGGAACGCCAAAGTTTCAGTTATTTTGAGCTCAGTAGTCAAGTAGGAGGTCGGTCCTCCGTATGACAAAACCCTGGCTAAGTTCATGCACCATGTGATTCATGGATTTCTACCAGGAATTGGTCCTGTTTCCGCTGATACTTGCTCTCCATACCTCACCAAAAAGGCTTTCAACTGGAACAAAGTCATGGAGGCATTTAAGTCCCAATTTAAGGACAAGAAATTCTTAGATATGTTCATTATTTTTGTGAACACGACAGTTAATCTCTGTGTTTGCAAGAGTAATAACTGAGTGTTGTTTTCACCTTTGTTTCCATGTAAAATCCCCTAAACGCTACAGTTTTCGTCTGCAATTTTGAGAAATAAATTTAACCTTTGATTTTTCCCAACTTGGACCGTTCTCCACATTTTTTACTTATTTTGTATTTTTAGCCCCTAAAATTAGCCAAAATCCTAGGTTCACTACGCCATATGATGTTTTTTTTATAAGTTTTGTCTCTGAATTTTTGCCAAAATTAACTACTCACTACATTTTCTGTTTTGTCTTTGTTATACTTGTCCTGTTTACTACACTTTTAGTTTTGTTTATGAAATTTTGCCGAAAATCCACTATTAACTACATTTTTTCATATTTCAATCCCTTATAAAAATTTGCCTAAAGTGAACACAGGGTTTTGCATGCTTTTAAAGGTGAATATAATGGAGGGAAGGACATACGGAAAATGTGGTGAATAAGTGGGGTTTTTTTTGGTGGGGGGGGAGTCCAGAAGCAAAATGGAAATCGTAGTGAACAGAGGATTTTGCAAGTTTATTAAGGCAAATATAATTAAGAAGGGAATGATTTTATGCAGGAAATGTAGTAAATAACTTGTTTGGGTGAAATTCCAAAGACAAAAATGGAAAGCGTAGAGAACGCAGGATTTGCAAGCTTTCAAATGCAAATATAACGCTGGAGAGAAATATGAAAAAAATGTAGTGAATACTGGATTTTGGCAAACTTTCACAGACAAAACTAAAAGTGTAGTAAACAGGGATATTTACTACTTTTTTTAAAGACAAATATAATACAGAAGGGTTGTATATCCATCCAGCGAAAATAGATTAGCTCTCTCTCTCTCTCTCTCTCTCTCTCTATCTCTCTCTCTCTCTCTCTCTCTCTCTCTCTCTCTCTCTCTCATGTAGAACTTTAGGCGAAGCTTTCACATTTCAAAGCCCAAAATTTATTCACACTTCCAATGCCACAATGCAGAATATGTTACAATAGTTATTCCTCCGTGTACCAACCTTCAGCAAGCCAAGATCACCCTTTCCTCCACACAATTATAACGCAAGATTTTGGTCTTTGTATAACCCCTCAACCTAAAACCAATCAAAATCGATAATGAGCATTCAAAACAGTGAGGTAATTTCTTCGGGATGGGGAACTGGTGACCGATAATTAAAACTGACATAAGGAAAGTACTTACATTGACAGTTGTTGAAAGGAATGTCCACTGTGTGTGTCCCCAAGACCCATGGAAACAGATTGCCAACACTTAAGCCAGGCATCTTAGAGGTCTAAGTAAAACGCAACCATCCTGCCAGAAACTGTTATCAAACTTGTCCATAACAAACACTATCTGTGATCAGGCAGCTGCAAATATAAACACAAGTTTTAAATTGGACATGTAGGCTTTAATAATATGAGATAACACATCTGCTTACTGTATTAGTACTAACAAAGAATTTTACTGCCCTTGTGATCAACTTTCCTGTTTTTGTAATCTATAACACATGCATATACTTAACAGGGCATAAAAAACATAAGATGTATGGAGGTTTTGCTAATTTTTCAAAGGCAG
The DNA here is from genome assembly GCA_964020975.1 of Hermodice carunculata. Taxonomy (NCBI): domain Eukaryota; kingdom Metazoa; phylum Annelida; class Polychaeta; order Eunicida; family Amphinomidae; genus Hermodice; species Hermodice carunculata. The sequence continues at coordinate 19,330,683 of OZ026621.1, forward strand.
TTATATCAAAGACAATACATTCAGTGAATAATGGATTTTGGCAAAAGTTCAGATACAAAACTAATAAAAAGTGGCAGATTATGCCGTTGTGAGCAGAGGATTTTGGCTAATTTTAAGGGCAAAAAAAATAAAAAATAAACAAATCATGTGTGAACAGTCGGATTTGGGAAAAATCAAAGGTTAAAATTATTTTGATTTTTTTTTCAAAATTGACCATAAAAACTGTTGTTTTTGTGGGATTTAAATCGAAACAAAGGCGAAAACAACACTCGGTTATTACTTTTGTGAACACAAAGATTAATTGTAGTGTTCACTAAGATAATGAACATGTCTAAGAATTTCTTGTCCTTAAATCATGACATGTCTCTATTCAGGGACAGCGTGCATCCCGAGACGGAATGGAACGGAATATAAAGAGTTGATATCAGGGACAATGAAACTCACCTGAGATAATAATCACTACTGGATCACACAAGTTATATGTCTGCTAGTCTGCAGTGCCGTAGCCAGGCTGAGGCAGAGGAGGCGCCTGCCTCCTCTGAATTTTGGCTGATGATGTTAGGAGTTAGCACTGAAATAGTCTATTTAGCCTCAACAAGACTTGTTAAGTTTAAGTTATCATACACAACAAAAAATAAAAAGACTCTATTGTAACTAAGACTTTGAGTCACTCATAGTGATACAAGATAAGAGCATCACAGGAGGCGTACTTTTTTCAGTGATTACTTGTATATTTGCCCTAGCAGTTGTAGGACCAAATTCCATATAAAAAGATCAAAAAGAGTCACATCGAAGTAAAATTTTGAGAATTTGTATATGTATAAGGTCTTTTTTCCTTCAAAACCAACTAAATTACACCATTTTATGTGACATTTTTCAAAAGTTTTCAATCTTGGGAGGGGGGCGTGCCCCCCTCCCAAATCCACCCCCACCAGTACCCTTTGCCTCCTCTATTTTAGAAGGCTGGGTACGGCCCTGGTCTGTCTTACATGTTTATGCCAAGTGTCGACGCAGTGAAGACAATAAAATCTATCATAAACGATGAACCGCTGGACGGCAGAGCCAATTTAATTCTAGGGGAGCAACCATTGGTATCGCACGCCACGGTAACAAACATCATGCAAACATACGTGTTGAAACATACCGCTTGATCCTCTTTTAAAAGTTTCTGGAATCTCATCAGAAAACTTGCCCACTGTGCTCTGAGGGGAAGGGGAATCATTGCACACCCCACCAAAAAATTAACAAAAATAAAAATAAACTAGCAAAGAATTAAAGGCGCGCAAGCAGGCAAACAACGAGGAGGATTTGGTTTAGACCGATTACCGACGAGGCTTAGTTTGTATTTATCCCCTACGGTCCCTGACTCTTCTTTTCCAGTCCCCTTCCCAGCTGTATGTATACGTAACTGTCTTACACACTCACACACACACACACACACACACACACACACACACACACACACACACACACACACACACACACACACACACACATATTTATATATATATATATATATATATATATATATATATATATATATATATATATATATAATTCAGATGTATTGACCATAACAAATAATAATAATAATACTATATGTATGTATGTATATGTATATATATGTATATATATACATACATATATATGTATATACATATATATATACATATATATATACATATATATATATATATATATATATATATATATATATATATATATATATATATATATATATATATATATGAACTTCCCAATAATCTACCTCATCATATCCTTTCAATTCATGTCTCTCTGCTAACTTAAGCTATGTCTTTGACCCATCTTGTTTGTTCCTTGAATAACTCATTGTAAACTTTCCTGCTCTACCTTTTTCACTTACTTTTTGTAGATACCCCCAGTACTTTAACTTATGCTTTGGCAATCCTGTCTGAAATCTGTGACGTGTGCAGTCATGGGGGCGACATGGGTGGTAATCAAGTCTTGGAGGCGCCACGGGTGATGATGAGTGGAACTAGCATCCCAGGAATAGAAAGTGCATATACATTTATCTTTGTTTTGTTTCTGGGGTAAGATGGAAATTGTAAATTTTGACCAAATATACGTCGGGCCAGTGGCTAAATCTGGTTAAATTTGGAGTGATTTTGACTTATTTTTCAACGTCATTAAGGAAGTAGTAATGGACGCTTAATTCTATATTTTGAGAAATAAGAAGGCTAACAATACCAACTGTACCATAAATGTGTATCTTATATGGAAATTCAATATTGCTTAATATATTTTATTATTATTATTATTATTATTATTATTATTATTATTATTATTATTATTATTATTATTATTATTATTATTATTATTCGTTATGGTCATTACATCTGAATTTTTACACATATAACAATCTACTACTAAGGGAATATTATGCAGACAACAGTCGAAGACTTTGATATCACGGTGGTGCCAGTGATGGTGTTAAGTGGGACTAGCATCATAGGTATTAAAAGTACGTTAAATTCATTATTGTGATTACAAATTGAGATAGAACTTGTAAATTTACAACAAATATATGATAGGCCAGTGATCAAATTGCGTAAAAAAATTCTGAATGACCTCGGCCTGTTTTTCAAAGTACTAAGTTTGACATGTTGAGAAATTACGAAGCTAACAATACCAAATATACCATACATGTATATAGTACATGTATATGGGAGTTCGATATTGAATAATGTGGGTGGCCATGGCTTACTTGCTCCAGGTCATGGAGGGAATGCGTATCAGGAAATAATTTTATTGTGATGCCCATCGCATAATGAATTGAGATGAAACTGCAAAACTGACACCAATTGTGCATCAGGCCAGTGATCAAATTTTGTAATGTGTTGTGTAACATTGACCTATTTTTCAAGAACATTAAGCACTTAAGAGAAGGACACTAAAGTCATTATCTTAGGGGAACGATAGCATATGTATTAAAATATATGCGTGTAAAAGTTTAATTTAATGTTGCGTCATTATGGATGACTTTGTGGCTAATTTTCAGGTAATGAATGGTTGGGGATGATAATCAGATTAAATGTCAGTAGAACATTAAGCCCATGGGATTCTTTATTTATTTCTTCTTCTTCTTCCTCCTCTTCTTTCTTTCTTTCTTTCTTTCTTTCTTTCTTTCTTTCTTTCTTTCTTTCTTTCTTTCTATCTTTCTTTATTTCTTTCTTTCATTCTTTCTTTGCAGCTAAATTATCGACAGCATTTTTTTCAGAAACTATAACATCTATAAAATTTAAATTGGGCATAAATCTGGAGCCGTATGTGAAATTGTTAACTTTATTTGGAGTAATCAAGACTTCTAAAATTATGCAAATTTCAGACAAATGCAACTTTAGATATCACATATTTTCTAGAGTACAATAGCTGAACAAAGGAATTCAACATGTATCTATTTGTTTTCTGAACATTATGCTTCATTGAACACATGGTCGAACCATAATCTGTAAATTTATTCTTATTAGGACATTTGGAAATTTTAATGTGTAATGAAAACACCGACTGCCATCAATAACTGCGTTAGACAGGCGTATCCAAGGAATATTTTGCGCAATAAATAGTGAATAAATCCATGCCAGCTAGGAGCAATAAAAACTTTAAATGCTCAATGTCTCAGAAAGTATTTAAGATGAAGATCCTGTCCACTCGCTCTGGTATGTTTGCAGTAACAGACACATCCACTGAACACTACCACTATACTCTGTATACACCTCCCTAGTTATAGCTTACATGTAGGAATCTTCCAGTCCACAATGACTGTTTAACAACTTTGAAGACTTCATAATCACAGAACTGAAGTGTGAAACAATTAAGGGTGTAGATCAGTTTAATATCTTAAAAACCATTGTAGATAAACATAAAGTTTCAAGTTGTGCATATGGGTTTGTGACACCTGCCAATGCAATTATAAAGGGAGGTGCCATTCCAATTTTAATTTAAGGATTTGTGATATAGGTACATCGAGTGAACAATAAACAAAAGTTGTAGCTTCTTATTCCAACTCTATCTTCGTAGATATTGTGCTGTGAAGTGATCTGACAAACAGTAAAAATTGTGCAAAGTGATAGGTGTGTGGCATTAGTATGTCCAATGAAATTAAAATGCAAGTTTTATTATCATCATCGTAATCATCATCATTATTATTATTATTATTATTATTATTATTATTATTATTATTATTATTATTATTATTATTATTATTATTATTATTATTATTATTATTATTACTATTATTATTATTATTATTATTATTATTTTATGATTTTGTTTGTTTGATTTTTGTATTTGTTTTCTTTCGTTTGCCTTTTTTTGATTTTTGTTTGTTTGTTTCTTTCTTTCTTGTTTTTGTTTGTTTTTTTTTTGTTTGTTTTTTTGTTTTGTTTTTTTATTGTTTGGGGGGTTTGTTTGATTTTGTTCTGTTTTTTGATATTTCTATTTTTATTTTTGGTTCTAATAATAAGCTTTAGCTGGTGCCGAAGACAAGGAAGATATTTCAAAACCTTTCTTTCGTCTTCAGCA
>OZ026621.1:19337745-19362745 GCA_964020975.1 Hermodice carunculata
GATTCCTCGCATAACAACAGAAGTCAGGGTAAGTCAGAAAGCCTTTTCAGACGTAAAAACATAAATATAATTGTTCTTGGGACTAGATGGGGTGTGCTAGAAACAGATTCAAAAAAAATAAAAATTCCACAAGTTAATGTTTTAACGCTGCGCTTAATTTTCGTTTGTTTGTGGCCCATTGTATAATCTTACAAAATATGATGATATAATATTTCTTATCAGTACATAACACACGGAGTACAGCTAAATGTACATGGTGAGATGTTGATTGTACGGTTTTAAATATAAGGACATTATTCCAGTCATAAATCACTTCACAAATAAGGGTAACAGAGGGACATACTGCAGGAATAAAAGTGAACTCAACCAACACAACAAAAAGTGGACGTATTTTCATTTTGCTACATTATGACCTTTTCCTTTTTTCCCTTCAGTTTACATGTATTTCAATATGATATTGTTTACAGCATTGTTCTGAATTGATTTATTGAAAATATAAAGTATTGTTATCTAGTAATGTAAGGCTGTCATTCGATTTATTTTCATAGTATATGACGAAAGTGCAAAAATCAAACAAGAAAAACTGTCTACACAGACCAAATGTGCATTTTTATATGTAAACTCACCCAAATTTAAGTAGCCCTCGTGAATGTCACGTTTGTAATGGCAAAGACGCAAGACACTGTTTCGATCGGTGTGTGATAATAGTTTGTGGTGATAATTAGGGATGGCGATATGATATGTGATCATCATAATTAGAGCTAGAAGCAAACCATGGGCGCCAAGTATCGACAACAACTACTTTCAACATTTATGTCAGAAATGATAGAAGCAACATCTCACAAGTGGTCCGACATTCACTTCAACCTTGTTCATATATGTATATACATGTATATGAATGACTTTATTATTACTGCACCATAAATACAATAAATGGTAATCTGTAACTCAATACACTATACAATACACACTATCACAACAGTACAATACAACACAGTACATTACAACAATCGCTGATACGTATGCCTTAGGGGCAGCTCCCCCCCCCCCCCAAAAAAAAGAAAAAAAATGAGTACTGTAGGTTTTAAATGACTTTAGAGTACTCTAGTGTACCCCTGGTTTTCACTGTTTCCGAGATATACTTTGTAAATTGCCATATAATATCAATTTCGTCACATTTCATAAGTTTCATGAATTTGTTTTTGGACGATAAATGGTCAAAATCTACGATAAATTTACTCAGAGTATTAAATAGTCTATTTCTGGCCTCTCTAAACTTTTGACAATTTACAACGTAATGAATTTCATCTTCGACTTTCAAACACGAATCACAAATTATCTCATCAATGGGAACTTTAACTGGCCTTCTATGTCTACCTTTTTCAATGTTCAAATTATGTGCGCTTATTCGTAATCTGGTCAAGTTTTTCCTTTCGTTCGGCCGGGGTATGTTGGTTCGAGGCGTTCCATTGTCAAAACAAAAGAAATTGATACAAATTGTTTGTGCTCGTCCACTATTGATCCTCAAGGGAACTCCAAAGTTAAAACCAGAACCTGTGCAAAAAAAATAGCATTTTGCAACCAATGAAGTTACACAAATATTATCAATAAATACGCTGCATTTTCTTTCTTTCTTCCATTCTTTCTTTGTTTCTTTTTTTTCAGAGTGTCTTCAATCCTGACTCTCCCGAGGGACGGGAACAGTTTCGCAATCTCCAAGGTAAACCGTTTCCCGATGGACTCGTAGACAACGCAAATTCGCAACTGAAAGAATTTCTCAAAATTCTGGAAATGGAGGGCGTTAAAGTACGACGGCCAGATGAAGTTGACTGGGGAAAATTAGGTGATCTGAAGACCCCCGACTTTGAAGAGGGAGGTGAGGAAAGTAACTCCTTGCTTGATTAATTTTCAAACAGAGTTTTATTTCATAACAAAATTGTTTACTGAATTGATATGTTTCTATATTTAACATAAAGACAAAAATGCTATACCTCGATTATTTTTGCAACACGAGAAAGGACTATACTAGTTTTTGATGATGCATTTGTGTTCATTTCGTCCCATGTGACTAACAGTGGGACGAATGTTATTTTGCCGGTGATAAGAATTCAGAAACTTTGCAATTGAAGGGCTTTATGCAAGAACCTGTTAACTCGAGATATGTTTTTGCCCATAAATGGCAGAATTTCATTCTCGACCTCTCATTCTTTATACTGGCAAAAAGATGAAGCATTTGGAGTAAAATTGTCCGGAAAAAATAGTGCAAGTACATAATAGCTGGACATAAATGTGACACCCACGTGTGCAACAGCTTGTTAAGAACACATACCATTTATATGCATAAATTGTGAAATGTAGAGTAAACATGTCTCCCATGCAAGTATATGATAACTCAAAGTAACAAGCCTAATAAGCTACAAAGGCCCCCGGCTGTCAACATGAGTTAACAGTCCACTGTGCAATGACATGATAACTTTGAAAAAAAAAAAAAATTCTCGTCAAATACAGATGTTAAACTATGTATCAAACATTGTGTTTATGAAAAAACAAACAAACAAACAAACAAACAAACAAAGAAAATGGGTCACAATAAGTTACAACCTATCATATATGTGATCTAGACACAGAGCAGGTCAATGGTTTTGTTCAATAACTCTAAGGCTCGTTGTCTCAGTTTAATAAAAAGGGACTTACCAGGTTCTTGCGTGAAGCCCTTCAACTTGTAATGACAAATCAGAGGTGGAAACAATGGAAAAGGCCGTTCTTGCGTACATGATTCTGCTTCAGCTTGGAATAACAAATCAGAGACAAGAATACAGAAAATGTACCATTCCTATCCATAGGATTTGATTAATTCTCCTTTGGTTCTAAAATCTTTTCATTCATAATTTTTAATTTTGTTGGTTTTTATTTTAAATGCTTTGAAGTCACATGTCATCCTGTACGTTGTTGGCCTTCCAATCGGAGCTCAGTGCTGCCATTTGGTAGCAAATACAGGGACTAACATCGTGCTGAGAGAGAACTTCTTCTTCTTCTTCTTCTTCTTCTTCTTCTTCTTCTTCTTCTTCTTCTTCTTCTTCTTCTTCTTCTTCTTCTTCTTCTTCTTCTTCTTCTTCTTCTTCTTCTTCTTCTTCTTCTTCTTCTTCTTCTTCTTCTTCTTCTTCTTCTCATTATTTTTTTATTTGGCTTCAGGTTTCGTGAGCGCAGCTCCCAGGGACAGCCTTCTGGTCGTAGGAAACGAGATAATGGAGGCCCCCATGTCCTGGCGCTGTCGTTACTTTGTCAACCGCGGCTACCACCGCCTCCTGAACGAATACTTTTGCGATGGAGCTACATGGACCCTGGCACCCAAGCCAACCATGACAGAAGATTTATATAATACTGTATGACCTAACAGAACAGTCTCCCCCCCCCCCCCGCCTCCTCATCACTTTTTATTTATTGAGATCGCCAAGGAGAAACTGCATAGGACTGGGGGGAAGGGATACCCCCTCTGGATCACGGGTCACAGTTAATTCTAAGGCCCTTTTCACAGGTCACAGTAAACACATAAGCCCATATCACAATCACAATTATATGTCAATCATCAAAATCTTGATAACATTTATTGACAAAATATTATCACAATCACAGATATCGGCAAATTGTAAACCACAATCACATTGTGCGTGTATAAATTTTGATAAATAACGCATAACAAGGAACTACCCTGATCACAAACCACGGTTCAGTAGACAGGCCCAATAACGAATAACTAAATAGGTATTCCATCTCCCCAGGACTATGGGGCTACGTCAAGGCATGCGACATAATCTTTCCTAGCTTTTTTAACCTTGTCTAGCTTTTTTGAAATAAACCTACCTAACAGGCCATTTTAGTTTCCTTGGATCATAATCTAAACATTATCACAACTAAATTATGACGAGCCTGCGTCAGTGACGTAGTGCAATAACATTCAGATAAAACCAAGTGGTGTACAAACACGGCACACCAGGCCCGCGTTGAAAGCATTTTTTTTAGCGATGAAAACCCAATTTGTATGATTTTCAAAACTGTCGAACCACTTTACAAAAACTCAAGACTTCATGTATGGAAGTATAGTGATGCCAAGTTTGGAGTTTCTACGTAAAATAGTTTTCACATGAAATGTCGGACAAATTTGCCAGTAAAGAAAGAAAGAAAGAAAGAAAGAAAGAAAGAAAGAAAGAAAGAAAGAAAGAAAGAAAGAAAGAAAGAAAGAAAGAAAGAAAGAAAGAAAGAAAGAAAGAAAGAAAGAAAGAAAGAAAGAAAGAAAGAAAGAAAGAAAGAAAGAAAGAAAGAAAGAAAGAAAGAAAGAAAGAAAGCAAGCAAGCAAGCAAGCAAGCAAGCAAGAAAGAACAGAAAAGAAGATTTGCTTCAAAGCAAACCTGACTGTGTGCCTTCAAAAGTTGTAAATATTAAATGCTACAATTTTTATCCTTTGGTACTTCACATTATATTAAGCTTATAGCTACATGCAAATTTCAAAGTCCAAATGACCTTGACCTTTAACTTTTACAAGTCACATGTAAATTGCGCAGCGTTACAATACCCACAATTTAAGCCAAACATGAACCAAATCGGATGAAAATTGACCAAGTTATGGCAAGACGAAACTTTCAAAGGGCCAAATGACCTTGGTCTTTGCCCTTTTGAGGCTACAAGTTCTTATAAACATGTGCAGTGTTGCAATACCTACAATTTGAGTCCAACATGATTAGAATTGGATAGAAATTGGCCAAGTTATGACTGGATGAAACTTTGAAAGGTCCAAATGACTTTGATGTTTGACCTTTAGAGGTCACATATAAATTTTCAAAAATGTGCAGTGTTACAATAGCTACAATTTGAGCACAACATGATCAAAATTGGATAAAAATTGACCAAGTTATGGCTAGAAGAAAAGCCACCTTTGTGGCCTTTGACCTTGAAATGACCTTTGACCTTGGGATGACCTCTACCTGAGGTGAACCTTGACCTCAAAAATGACATAATACTTTTCAAATGAAATGTCGGACAAATATGCCTGTAAAGAAAGAAAGAAAGAAAGAAAGAAAGAAAGAAAGAAAGAAAGAAAGAAAGAAAGAAGAAAGAAATAAAGAATTCCTAGAAAAACAATGTGTTTGTGTTGGCGCACAGACATAATTCCTAGAAAAGCAATATGTCTGTGTTGGCACACAGACATAGTAAACAGAGTCTGTTTCGCACACATTATTAAGCATGAAATAAACAAAATCTTACATGGCTGAGAGTGAGTTACTATTTTCTGACACAAAGCTGAGGATCGTTGTCGGTGGGGAAAATCACGAGTGACCTGCGCTCATGTAAGAGTCTCTTGTGTGTGTGTGTGTGTGTGTGGGGGGGGGGTGATGGGGAAGGCACCAGGGCCTTTCAATATGCCATCTCTTCGCACTTTGTGTTAATTGTTCATAGACTGATACAGCGCATTTACGTCATGCCGTGTACATGTTGCACGTGTTCATGTTTATTGTAACGGTACTATGCCTTACGTGTGCATGTTTCTTGTAACGGCATTACGCAAATGTTAGGATTGCAGTTCAGTCTATAAATCATGCATGCTATCGTTCTGGATTGAATCCAAACAGCTTTATCACATCATTATTTTTTTTTCTTAACTGTCTATGTACAGAACATCTGACTCGCACAGGTACCGTCTGGCCATAGGATTACTACTTTCAATATTAAGTTGTTGTCCTGGTAAACAGTTTTACCTGACGCGTTTTAATCGTGCCCAGGAAAGCCAACACGATGTACATATACTCTGGAACTGTAATTTGAAACAGGACATGCTGGTATTTCAATGAAAGATCTTTATATGACAAATGTGATATGAATTGTACCATTGTGATTAGATGAAGCTTAACTGTAGATGAAATGTTCAAGTGAAGTGGACCTAGGCCAACAAAAACGTTGCCGTAACGAGCACTAAATATTTCTTTTCACCGAAAAATCGGGTATTTTATCGAATTTGAGTTGAAACGGATGTCTAAGAAATGCCGTGGTCTTGACAACTTAAGTTCAACGCTCTTCCTCACAATAGTTCAAAGGCAAGGTTAGGCCTGGTGCGGAATGAGTCAAAGCGTCAATTTTGCGTGCCTACATCCCGAAGTCAATATGTCAAAAAGGTCCATATTTTCTTTACCAGGACTTTCCATTTGATGACGAAGAAGAAAGAAGAAAATGTGTTCGCCAGGGAAAGTTTGTAGTAAAGAACACTCAGCCCTGTTGGGATGCAGGAGATGTTACCCGATGTGGCAAAGATTTATTCGTGCAATTGAGTCACGTGTGTATTTTTTACAAAGGCCTTTTAACATATTTACGAACACACGAATAAAATAACAACAAATTGAATAATTAGGAATACTGAAAAAAGATGAAGTGATGATGCAATGCCTTCACGACACCATAACGTAAGTTTAACACCACACTTTCTTTTATCACACGTAAAGATCATAAATTGATCGAATAGTGATAGAAATGAGTTAAGTGATATATATATATATATATATGTATATATATATATGTATATGTATATATATATGTATATATATATATATATATATATACATAAATATATATATATATACTCTGTTGACAGGCTAGGGAAACGCTAGGTACTTTACTGTTATGGGCTGATTAAAGTTTCTTGATTACGTTGACCAATAGTCTGGGAAAATTATGTCGAGATTAATAATATCATTCGGCCTAATTATAATTCGATTTTGTGCAGTTCAACGTTAATAACTAGAGTACCTATACATTGCACATGCATGGTTGTTTTCCGCCCAACATGAAGCTATTTCGAGGCTCCCTTTCAGATTTTGCCGTTAATCAACGCAATACTTGTTGTCTTAGTGACACAGTTTCGTGTATGGTAATTTCATGACGCAGATTCTAGTCAGCAATCCTGCTCTTAACCTCCCTCGCCTTTCTCATAAATCCACAAATTATTATTTCCTTGCAAAATTTACTTCAACATGGACGTTGTGTTTTGTGGAATCCAGGTAACCAACCCAATGGGAATCCAGTGGTTGAGGCGCCACCTGGAGCCAAAAGGATTCAACGTGCATTCCTTCCAGTTCGACGATCCTTACGCATGTCACATCGATTCAACGTTTGTTATCCTCCGTACGTATCATAACGACATGTTTATGAAACCTACAGTACCCATCTAAATGACACTAATGGCACAAATAAAGAACCTGAATGTTTTAATTGTCACTTAACATGAGGAAGTGTCGGGGCAGTTGGACAATGAAATATCTCGGGATTGAATCATTGTAAAGCCCAAATTTTGCCTGTTCAAGAAAATAAATTTTCTTTTTTTTCAATCATTACTCCAGGCCCTGGGCTAGCTCTACAGAATCCAACAAGGCCATGTCTGCACATTGATTATGACAAGGACAAGTACAATGAGCTCTTCAAGAAGAACGGATGGAAAGTAATTGAAGCACCGCAGCCTGTGTACAAAGAATGTATGTATAGATATTTACATTTATCCAGTAAGTGCAGCTGTGTTGTAAAATAAATAAATAAATAAATAAATAAATAAATAAATAAATAAATAAATAAATAAATAAATAAATAAATAAATAAATAAATAAATAAATAAATAGTAAGAAAGTAAGTAAGTAAGTAAGTAAGAAAATGAATGAACGAACGAACGAACCAACCAACAGACCAACAAACAAACAAACAAACAAAACTAGGGACTACCTTTCAGTCATGTTTGGACAGTTTAAAAGGCACAAAAGTAAACTAATTATGTCTGTGTGCCAACACAGGCATATTGTTTTTCTAGGAATTCTTTCTTTCTTTCTTTCTTCTTTCTTTCTTGCTTTCTTTCTTTCTTTCTTTCTTGTTTTCTTTCTTCTTTCTTTCTTTCTTTCTTTCTTTACAGGCAAATTTGTCCGACATTTCATTTGAAAAGTATTACACGTAGAAACTCTAAACTTGGCAAAATTATACTTCTATAGATGAAGTCTGGCCTTTTTATAACGAGAGGTCATGCTTTTCAAAATTATGCAAATGAGGGCTAAGTAAAGTTTTGAATATTCAATATCTTATATACTATAGTAGATGTGGTTCCGAGTGTACAGGAGTTCGATCATAGCAAGGTAAAGTCATCTCAAATGTCAAGGTCATGTCAAGGTCAAAGGTCATCTCAAGATCAAAGGTCAATTTTAAGCCAAAATGTCATTTTTGATGTCAAGGTTCACTTCAGGTGGAGGTCATCTCAAGGTCAAAGGTCATTTCAAGGTCAAAGGCCACTTTAGATGGCTGCTTTCTTCTAGCCATAACTTTGTCAATTTTTGTCCAATTTTGATTATGTTGGGCTCAAATTGTAGCTTTTGTAACCCTGCATATTTTTAAATTGATATGTGACCTCTAAAGGTGAAAGGTCAAGGTCATTTGGACCTTTGAAAGTTTCATCCAATCATAACTTGGCCATTTTCCATCCAATTATAATCATGTTGGACTCAAATTGTAGGTATTGCAACACTGCACATGTTTATAAGAACATGTAACCTCGAACGGGCAAAGGTCAAGGTCATTTGGCCCTTTGAAAGTTTCATCTTGCCATAACTTTTTAACCAATTTTCATCCGATTTGGTTGCCTGATGGTACCTCCATACAAGAACTTTGAGTGTTTTATACAAGGGAATAAGGATGTTTAAAATTATGCAAATTAGGGGCATTTGAAATTTTAAAACTTGACTATCTGCAAAACTATTACAGATAGAGATGCCATTTCAACTTCTACTAGGGGGTTAGTGACCATTGCGCATCTAATGAATCTAAACAAAAGTTGTAGTCTTTTAAATTATGCTAATTAGCAGCATTTGAACTTTTAAAACTTGAATATCTTCAAAACTAGTGTAGATAGAGATGTCATTTCAACTTCTATTTGGAGGTTGTTGACCATTGCGCATATAATGAATCTAAAACAAAAGTTGTAGCAATTTGAATTATGCTAAATAGCACCATTAGAAATTTTAAATCTTGAATAACTTCAAAGCTATAATAGATAGAGATGCCATTCCAACTTGTACTCCTGTGTTATGGAAGAGTTGTACATTGCCATACCAATATGCTTTGAAGATACACACACTGATTTGCTATGCAGCAAATCATCTTTTCTAGTTTATGTTGTTATTGTTACTCAGTGTGATTTTCGTCCTGGTTGTATAAGAGGTTATATGTAAACTTTTAAAACCTCGACGCCTAATCTAGTGTTTACCTTAATGGCACACTAAACTGGCTCTCTTCATTTCTCTCGCTGCAGCGTATCCGGACTTTTCTTCTGCTTGGGTGTCCCTCAAATTGCTCTCTTTGGACGAGAATCGTGTCATTTGTGATGAAGAACAGATTCCTCTGCACAGAGAACTTGAGAAACATGGAATCACCCCAATTAAGGCAAACCTAGGTACAGCCTATTGGCTAAGCGGACTCAACGGTAGTTTCCATTCCTGGACCCTGGACGTTAGGAGACGCGGGGAACTGCAATCGTATTTTTAACGAAAATGCAATGCATATTTATATCATGGGTTGCAAGGAGAGAGGAATGAGACACTACCTCGTTATTACCAAAACCATTTACAACATACTATTTTTATATGCTGGTTTATGGATGGTGGTTTGGATGTGGCAAAATGTGATTGTGGTTCAACACCTTTGCAAAAAGACTACAAATTCTGTTTCATGTGTGGATGTAAGCCTTTCGCGATATCTGTTATAATGTGTTCTGTAAATTGGAAAAAAGAAAGACTGGTGTGGAAGATAATGGTCCATGTGAGTGGAAATATAATGACAAGACTGGAGCAAGATAATACACTGGGTCCTCGCAGTCATAATTGTATATCATCCATATCATATACTGTAATTTTTATGTCTTTTGTCAATAAATTTTCATGCACATTTTCATTTTCTTTCTTTCTTTCTATGCATGAGACTGCGATGAACGTACCTAATCACACTGTTGTAAAATAATATTAAACAGCTGTTTCCGTGCCGGATCCAGACACTCAAAGTTCACTAAACTGGGCTTTCCCGTTAGCCTTTCATATTTCCTTTCAGAGTATGGCATACAGGGTTAGACAAGTCCCAAACTTTTTACAGGATGGCAGGGCCAATGATTTAAAATTTGTACTGGCCCGAGACTGCCCAATATTCTCTCTCCGGCGAGCACATTTAATGTGACTGCGACAAAATGACTGCAGTTATTTCGTTCAAGTTGGTTCATCACACTTTTTTTTATTTTTTTAAAGTCCATATGTTGGCAAATTCTGTTTCTTAAACTTGATATGCCAGTGGATTCAAATATCATCTATAAGACATAAAAAGAGCTTATTGTATCCGTATGAATCCCTGTGCTGCCTTTAGCATTAAATTATGTATCTTGAAAACCGACCCACATAGAGCCGATTCAACCAAACCAGAAAGGAACTGCAAAGATCTTATAATTTTACTTGTACTTTATATACTCACAGTTAGACTTATGAAAGTAAAAATTCTAGTTCCTAAGTAACTTAAGGTATCGAGTTACAAATGTTTACATCAACGTTTTTGCTGCTTTTTCAATTTTGGTGCATCTTGATGAAAGTAGACAGAGTTCAACTTGTATAGTCCTGCCCTATCAATTGGTGCACATACAGATCAGCGAAATATTTTGCTAATTGAATAAATATGCCAGCATAAAAGACCTAGCTATAGGAGGACACGTATTTTATATTTATCTATTTCTCAGTAAAATTCAGTAATTCAGTTTGGAGTTCTAAAAATGATGCTCTTTTGTTCCAAACATCATGAACCTAATTTGTCCATATTAAGTCAATATTGCAATACATGTATAAGTATTCAATTTTAAAAATTTAAGTTTTGGATATGCAAATTAACAAATTGTAACTTTACAGTCTCATAATTTTACACCTGAAGCAGATAAGAACAAATCCAGGGACACGGTTAAGTGTCATAATATTGTGAAGATGTGGACCTTGTTTTCCCCCTTTTTTTCCCTATGGTGCTATTCTTAAATATACAAAACAAAAACAAAAAACAAACAAAAAACAAAAAAGGAAAGCCACTTCACACCACTTCCCTAGGTTTCACTATATATTTAACAATTAGCACAATAATTCTTAAACACGTGTCCCAACTACTACATTAAGACCAGACAATTGCAAAAATTATACTTTCATAAACTGAACAAAAAAGACAAATAGAAAGATAGCTTTGAAGTTGTACCAAACGAAATCACACGGATACATATCAGGATACGTTAAGAGGGGAAATGACTGGGCTGTTGTATTATGATTGCGCGTGACTGAATTGGCGATCTGACAAATCAGTCGCTAGTTTCAAAATAAAATGGACAAAAGTCATATCCATAATGACAACATCAGTAGCAAGAGTTCCCCTATTGCGCAGACCAAGCCTTTGATGCAATATATAGCATTTTAATATCAAACCGCAGACTGAATGTATATGGAAATACAACGATTGTATGTGAAAGTGTAAACAGTTTAAAGGTCATAGATTTTAGATATACCTCCAGACAGTAAATTTAATTTCAAAGCGTCGGAAATAGACAAGCTGGTTGATTTTATCTTCCAATGATCTATCTATCTATCTATCTATCTATCTATCTATCTATCTATCTATCTATCTATCTATCTATCTATCTATCTATCTATCTATCTATCTATCTATCTATCTATCTATCTACCTATCTATCTATCTATCTATCTATCTATCTATCTATCTATCTATCTATCTATCTATCTATCTATCTATCTATCTATCTATCTATCTATCTATCCATCCATCCATCTGTCTAAGAAGGGGATTCGATCGACCCCCAACCCCCCTCTGGATCCGCCGGTGAATTATTTGGAGGTAAAATGGGACAGAACTTGCGTCGGTCAATAACATACCCAGGATACTAAAAGCCAAAGCAATAATAAGAAATATGTAAATTAATCTTTATTGACACTGTGACTATGAGACTAATACAATGTCAGAAAGATGTGACGAGTTTGACTTCTGGCTTGTGGGGCATTTCATTCATAAACTGTGCCTACCTAATGTAAGGAGGAACTTAACAAACCCATATTCCCAAGTACCGTTTGAACACTATCAAGTCCGGTATTCCAACAGCCGCGCCAAGTCATATTCCGTATCATTCCCGGAAAAGCTATGGAATCCTCGGGGTGTCATAACTGCATTATTACCTCGTAATACATGAAACTTTTTCATGTATTCTTGCTTGAGGAAAAGATGATGATGATCACAGCGCTTGTCTACGTCACGGCGACCGACTGTGGGCGAAAAAAAAACAAAAGCCTTTTTATTCGCCCACAGTCGGTCGCCGTGGCGTAGACAACCGCCTGTGATGATGATGATGATGATGATGATGATGATGATGATGATGATGATGATGATGATGATGATGATGATGATGATGATAAAGCTTGGCGACTAGTGCCAAAGTTTGCAAGTGCAAGTCTCGCTCGTTCCGAACATAAAACATTTAATTGGCATTTGCTTAATGCTGGTGGATTTAAGCCCCCGATTCTGGAAATAAATGCCGACTCATTACATATACTGCATAACCGTGTTGATATGACACTCAGACATAACTACCTCCATTGAACCATTCGATTTTTGTCCCCCGCCACCGAAAGTGGCATTGGGGGACATAGAGTTAGTAGGCATATGGGCCGCGTCTGTCCGTCAGGGAACATATCTCTAGAATCCTAAGAGATACAATAATGAAATTTATACCAGAGATGCATCATATACCACGGGCATATGCGCTGTGTATTGTGTTTGACCTTGAAAACAGAGCCCAAGAACATACCTATTTTCGTGTGTCTGGCAGAATATCTCTAGAACCCTTAGAGATAGAATAATGACATTTATACCAGAGATGCATCATACAAAGGGCATGTGTGCCATGTATTGCTTTTGACCTTGACCTATTTTCAAGGTCACAGGGCCCAAGAACATCATTTTTTGTGCATGCAGACATGCTGTATACATTGTATAGCTTTCTTCCGTATGTTGTGGCGAGGGACATAGATCCTTTGGATCACTGTGCACTTGTTAAGAAAGGGGATTTGGTCATATGGATATGCGCGTTTCTCATTTCAACTAGGCGACTGGTGCCAAAGGTACCAAACGAGTCTCCCTAGGCCTGAACATATAATAATAATAATAATAATAATAATAATAATAATAATAATAATAATAATAATAATAATAATAGAAACTGCATTGCAACATGCGCCCAGTGTGAGCCAGTGCAAGTACATTAGCTATAGGCCTAGCATTACTAACCTGTAAATAGATGATACTTTCTCATGCTGCAGACAATGTTTGCTTCATAGCTTTACTAATGACCATGCATACCCTTCGCCGAAGCAAGCCAAATTTGGGTTTAAACACAAATTATTCAAAGGACAACGATTGGGCAGGAGGCCCAGGCAATATATAAGCCCTTTTTGCAAGTCCGAATTTCAACCAAATATCTCAGGATAGTGAAAACATGATAAACTGTTGTGGTACCAACTAGATGGAAGTGAATCCATTCAGATTTCTAAACAGTGTCACATAAATGATTAATCTGATTTTCATGTTCCAGCCTGACATGGCGCAAAATGTTGAAGGCCATGCAAACAGTTGGAACTTTGACGTAAATACACGAGGTCACTTAAATGCTAATTTCGCGGTTTCATTCAGACCTTTGGGAAAAAAATCCGTCTGAGATAAAACTTTGAAATAATTTTACGACCCTTCTGTTAGTAGTTATACATGTTCATTTCAATTTACTAAATTCAAAGCAGTAGCAATTAGCAGCAAAGCAATCGAATGCATATTTCCGGATCCTTGATAAAGACAATTTCTTTGAACCGTTCATGGAGATCAAGTTCTGTAATTGCAATCTACTTCAATGCGAGAAATGCGTATTGATTTCTCGCTATAAAGTACGGGGATCACGCCTGTTAATCACAGAGCTCATGCCTGTCAATCACGGAGGACACACGGCCTATCTCTGTCACAGACAGGGCAAGATACCCCTTTCTCACAAAATTAGCTTCTTTTAGAGAAATTAAAATTTACAAATACCAAAATTCGTATTCATTGAAGGCTTTCTAGATTGGTTACAAGAATAAAGTGCCATCTGCCTGTACTAAGTATTCTTTATATCCAAAATATTATAGTGATATTCCGCCTCGCCGCACAGGCAGCAGCCCGTATCTCGTCAGACGAGATTGTGGTTACTATTAAAGACAACCGGTTAATATGGCTATGTGACAGGAAATTAATATGCATACCTTATGTTCTTAGCAGATACTTTACAGAATATTTGCAATGTTTCCACGATGCCCAGCTTCACAAAATGTAGCTGCATCGCAACGTATTTCATGTAATTCTATAGCAGTATTTTATTGGTTAAAATATCGACCTGAAGTTACTACAAGGACCTATACGGCAACATCTGGAGAGTGATTAAGGCTTGGCCTGCTCCACAATCGGCGTAAAACATATGGGTCTATACTTAAGCTTACCAACCAATTACCTTAAATTCTGGGAAACACACACACACACACACACACACACACACACACACACACACACACACACACACACACACACACACAATTTTAAAGGTTTCCAAGGTGACTGATTTTTCTAAATTTCTAATTAAACTAATTACATTAGACACTCGATTTTAAAACCCATCATTAGGTTTTTATTGCCATAAAAACCAATCTGTTGGGATCAGTAAGTAGACAATAAGTTGCATTGACTTTTATGAAACTGCAAATCGGTTAATTTGGGAACTGATTGGTTTCTATAGAAACGTAGAAAATAGTTGTTATGAAAATTAATTGGTTACTGTGGAAACTAATCGTTTGCTATGAAAACCGAGAAATCGGTTACCAGGGGTTTCTAGGGAAACTGAGAAAATATGTTGCTATTGAAATTAATTGGTTATTATGGGAACTAATCAGTTGGTATGGAAACTGAGGGAATCAGTTCTTAAAAAAAAGAGAAAGTGGGTTTCGATGAAAATGTTCAAAATATGCTGCTATAGAAACTAAGTGGTCTCCATGGAAACAAAGGTAAACTGTTGCTCTGGAGACAGGTTGTTTTCTATGGAAGCAGAAAATTTGTCGCCATGGGAATTGCGAAAATCGGTTGCTGTAGAAACCATATCTAAACGTAGCAAATCCAAAACTTTAAATCAGTTTCTTTAGAAACTGGTTGCCATTGAAATGAAAATTTGGTTGCTGATTTGGTTGCTGTGGCAAATTGTTGGTTGCTATGGAAATTAATTGGTTTCTGGCGAAACGTAGAAACAATTGCTATGGAAATAGGCTGGTATGGAAACTTAGAAAATCAGGTGCAAACGAAAGGAATTTGTTCCTATGGAAATGTAGAAAATTGGGTGGCATATGAAGACAAATTGCCAGCTGCTTATAGGTATTTGAGAGCAACAAAATACGATAGACAAAATGAATATAGGTCAGATCCATTCTTATTGGTTTTGTGACCGGTTTGAAGGTGACAACCGTGCTATATTAGTTAGGGTCTGTGTTGACAGTGAGCTAAATTTTGACGCCGACATAAAGTTTGCCAGCGAAGCAGACGGATCTTTATGTTTTGTTCACACCTCAAACAAGACGGCGCTTGGCCGTAACGTGAGCAATGAAAAATGGAGCAGAGTTATAAACTTGAAAGGTATGCGATCCTCCTGCTAAACAATCATCTACTGTGGAGCCCCCGAGGGTACGTTTTATTTCGTTCCCACGAAACATTTATCGCATGGGAATGTAATAAATTTCGTTCTCTCGAAACAGTCTTGTTCAAACTTCATGTCCCTTTTGGAGGCTTCGTAGCATATAATACAATTATACCCAATATATTCATCTTCAGTTAATTTCTGGCAGAATGCTCCATATATTTGACAATTCCCTTTTTCTGGCATTGTCAAAATATGTTCTCGGTGACAGATTGCAGTTATTAGTTATTGTGATCATGTGTTTGTGCACATCGGTAGTCATATCTTCTTTTAGTTCTATTGTCATTGCATATTTTTAACATCTGCAGGTGTTCGTATCCCCGGGTCCATATTGTTGTATATGCCACAATTTTCATCACCTCTGGTCATATCATGGAGCAATAATCCAGTTTATTGCTCAATGATGATCATATGACCTCCAAGACGGCGTTTGTATTTTCCAAACACAGACTACAGAAAGCTCGTACGTACTATGTTTCATACATATATTATGAAGTCCTCCGTGGTCGTCTGACAACAACATAACCTTACAGTGTCCAAGCACTGGCTGAGCTCCACATCACACTAGCTAAAAACTACACGATACAAGAGAGACACAAGAGTCAAGAACAAAGCAGCATACATATATACATGTATATATATATATATATATTGGGGGAGAGAGAGAGAGAATGAATGAATTAACTTTATTGACATGAACCGTACAAATAAAGTATAGTTATACAGAGAATACAATATGCTATTGAGCAAGATTGTCATCACATATCAAAGACAAACAATATCAAAACTACATATTTACACATATCTACAAACGGCGTCGTATCTAAATAAATCCAGTGAGTTAGCCTGGGGTGTTTCTTAATGCCCTAGGTGCTCATGAATATCGTTTTGCAAATGCTTTATGAACAAAGTTAATGACTGGTTGGCACATTGAACTATTCCGTTTAAACTTATCATCTTTGTTCAAATCAGTAAAATTTTTATAAACTGGTGTCAGATCTTGAAATAATATGCTTTTTATCTAACCATAGAGTTCGCAATATAACAAAAAGTGTTTCTCATCTTCAACAACATCCAAAGTACAAGTTTGACACTTCCGCAACTCAACTGGTGTTTTTGGTCGTGTATATCGGCCGGTCTCAACAGCTTAAGTGTGGCCGATAATTCTTAGGTTGCTGAGATTCTTTCTTTTGTTCTTTTGTTAACAGGCATATTTTGTTTTAGGTAGTTTTCTAGTTCAAAATGATACTTGAATGTACATTATGAATGTAAAATGAGAATTACTGACATCTCCATTGATTTGCTCATGCCATTTAGTTTACATACATATGTAAGAGAGAACAAAATCTGTGCTCATCAGATTATGTGATAAAGGTCACTATTATTTTTTTTGTTTTTGACCCATGCACAAAACCCCAAGCACAAATTTTACTTTACTATGAACATACTACGATGCTGCAGGTTGTCATCCAATGAGGGGTTCATGAGTAAAAGCTTAGCAGCTATCGGGTAAGTCACAGCAGCTTGGAAGTTTACATCCCTGCAAATTTTACAACTTAGCAAAACATTTACTGTGCCCGGTGAACAAAACAGAGTCATAACCAGCCTTGTGTAGCAGTGAAAGTAAAACACGAGCAAATTTATAAGCGGTGACACAAGCAAAGAGGAGAGAAGCACAAACTACAATACGTGAAAGCGGGGAAGGAGAGACACGCATGCGCAGGATCAAGATAAAAAATTCTCTGATAAGCAGATGCCGGACTAAAAGGAGAGCTTGGAATTCTGGAAACAAGAATTTGGATGACACGACGACTAAATTGATTGGTTTTAGACCAGGAGATGTTGACAGGCATCCCAAGTTCATTTATGGAAATGGAACCCCTGGATATTAAACAGCATGATTCCAAAAGATAAATTAAGTAGCAAAACAGGCAAGTATAAAATCTGTAAAATTATTGAAGCCAATTTTTCTGACAATCTCTGGATATTTACAGCAAAATTTGTAGAAATATTTGATAAAAAGTACATCTTTGAATCCTCTTGACTCAAGTAGATAAATTTGGTTCCAGATTTAAAGTCCTGAAATTTAGAACAAATACGACCAAATTTCAAAATTTGTGACAAAAATGTATTGCATCCAACAGATCCGAAATATTACTGTCAGGGAAAAGTTAGTTACCTACTTCAAAGTTAAACTCTTCAATTTTGTGATAGACTTTAATGCAAAACCTTTCATTAGTGACCTGTATAGCCAAGTCCAGAAACACATATTATAAACCATCCGAATTGTCACCTTCCAAAGGGATATGGGCAAATTTCTTTAGTAATTTCAGTGAAAGTTTGTACATTTACTT
Source organism: Hermodice carunculata (assembly GCA_964020975.1). Lineage (NCBI taxonomy): Eukaryota > Metazoa > Annelida > Polychaeta > Eunicida > Amphinomidae > Hermodice > Hermodice carunculata. The sequence goes on from OZ026621.1 coordinate 19,355,947, forward strand.
AAGCAATGCCATCAATATATCTTGCGTTGTTTGATAATTTTGTAGCCATCCGAAAGTCTTTTTCATCAATTTATCCATATACTTACACTCAAGCCAGGTTAGACATAAATCAGCAAGTAACGGAGAGCAGGGAGCAGTTGCTACCCATTTGGATGCCTCGTATTTGTTGGGTATCCAGAGCAAAAGTGGGATACAGGAGTCCTCTTCAGAAATTATGATATTAAAATTCTTTTACATCTCATCTTTATGTATATTTATCAAATTATCAGTGGATTGTTTGTGTAATCTATATACGTCATTTCCTCTTATGTCTGAAAAATATTTATGCCAAGTTCATTTTTCAAAACATCTAGAACATTTTTTTCGCAGATGATCCCAAAATTGTTACCTGCCTTATCAATGTCAGCGAATACAAATAGTTATTTGAGTGCTTTTGAAACTTTGGGCAGCTTTAAATTTACCAAACTGAAATTCTTAATATGGGATTTGTCTACTCTATCTCTAAATACTCTTTTCAAGTTTGATAACCAACCTTCAAATTTCTGAAACTATATTTTTTCTTTCCTTGCCCATTTCATACAGTAGGAATCAAACGCATTACATGTATCCTGAGAAATTCTGTCAATATTCAACTTAGGACATACCCGATATTTTGTACCTTTTCTTCATCAATTCTTTTAAAACTGAATTTTGTATTATGTCCAAATTACCTGTAAATACATATTTGTGGTATGTATCAACAAAATTGCAATATTTATTGTTCGACGTACAGTCACAATTTGGATTAGCTGCCATATCCTCAAGAGTAATTGAAGCCAGAAATTTCATATGATTCATGATACCTTGTCTAATATTATTACCATATTTATAAGAAATGGGGGTGGGGGTGGGGGTCTTTTAGTTTGCATTCCTTGGGAATCATGTCACGAACAAATTTCAAATTGAAAAGGAGCTGAATGTTCAGTGAATCAATAATGTTGTGTTTGAAAGGAATGCTGCAAAACATTTGATCCATTTTTTTCTTAATAGAATCTGGTTTCCTAATAGTTGTTGTGTAAGTATGAACAGTTTCACAAAAAAATTGTAGAAAAGTTTGTTCAGAATAAGTAAAACCCAAATATTCACTGATTCTGGTTATATCTCGAAATGATAGTGCTTCAAGAGTTATATGTAGGCCTAATTGATCAAAGGCATTAGAGAAATCCTTTTAGTAAATTTTGAAAAAGGTCTTTTGTACCCACGTTCCTTATTTTGCCATTTTCAGATATTTTATTTGCCCGTGACTTCTTTGAATACCGGCCTGATGAAAAGGTATGTGACTGCCATCATGGCTATTAAGAGTTGCTAAGTCCAAATTCCTAACATCACCGACGCCTAAAATTCCAAAGGGAGTCCAAAGGGAAAAGCTGAATTAAGTGTTTTGATAAAAAAATCTTCCATTTATAATAGTTTTCTTGTGTTAACATAACTGCCTTGGCCTAGCAAATTTGGCTCTATGTAATCAATAATTTGTACCCGGTATTCCAAAAGTGAATGTTTCTCAGAATTGAAATGGTTACACAAAAGCTATTTAATTTGTGATTTATAATTGCAGTTTTGGTTTCACTAAATCTCTTTTAAACTGATTAGGTAGTTAAGCCCACATATTGTGATTTACTTTTGATGCAGGATACCAAATAAATGGCATTAGAACACTCCCAAGATAACACCAAATTTTCCAAACAGTGGTTTCTCAAATTAATTTTTGTTAATAACGTTACTATGAATGATCTTTTCCACAAGTGGAAATTGACTGATGATCCATAATGTACTTATTGTCAAACGGAAGATGACTATGCTATATTTTTCGTAACTTGTAAAAAACTTACAGAATTAAGAAGAAAACTAAAAATAATTTTTTTATAAAATGCGTTTAATAAACCTCAATTTAGACTTAAGAGACATTACTTTAGGATATAAAACTACACATGGAAATTACAATTGGGTAAATTTTATTTTTGATGGTAATGGCCTTTAAAATTTACGAAGGTTGGTCCATTAATAAAACTATGAAAACAAATTATTGGGCTCTTTTTAAATATGAATTTACATGGTGTTTCAATGTACATCAGTTAATATCTGAAATGAAATTAGAACAGCATGTGGAAATATTTGCCCAAAATCTAAGACATTAAAAAGGAAATTCTGGAAAAAGGTATTACAAATCCAAAGCAGAAAGTTTCGAGGAAAACATTCAATGCAAAATGATGGAATTATAGGAAGAATGATGGAGTAAAATGTATAAGGTTGATTATGAAAGAAAAAAGAAAGACGTGTACGATGGAAAACACTGAATGCAAAATGCAAACCCCCCCCCCAAAAAAAACTGTATGATGTATTAAGTTGCTGAGAGAGAGAGAGAGAGAGAGAGAGAGAGAGAGAAAGAGAGAGAGAGAGAGAGAGACAGAGAGAGAGAGAGAGAGAGAGAGAGAGAGAGAGAGAGAGAGAGAGAGAGAGAAGTTACTCTGAAATTCTTTGTTCTTGATGGAATTTGATTTGCAGAATACACAATCACAATTTTCGTCAAAGGGTACATGTACTCCAAAATCAGCCTAACGCTGAACCGTTTTCATATCTATTTTCAATGTCCATGGTATGTTTTTGGATTTCAAGAAGTAGCTTGGAAGGCCCATCTTGCCATTTATCTATATTCATGTTCCTAAACTAGGCCTATATAAAATGCGAAGTAAGGACTGCTATAAATAGGCCTATTTGAATACATGTAATATGAACTAAGTATCAGAGAAGCCGAATTTAGCATGTATAAAGAAATATTTCATAGGCCTACGTCTGTCATAGATACGTGAACAAAAAAAAAATACCATTCTGCTGCAAAGAAAAATAAACTTTCAGAGACAGCGGATGAAAAATTTGACTACACACAAAGTCAAGTAAACATGTCTGACTAGTGAGGGAACAAAACAAAACTAAAGATATTCGGGAAACTAACGCAAAGACATCTCGCGGAAGAGACTTAGACATGAGAACTTGATCAACATGAACCATTACTAGCATGATAATAGAATCCGAATTCTCAGGCAGGAGCAGTTAAACTTTTTAATAAATAAAAAGCAAAACATCTCGTATAAAAATTACAATGTTGTGATTTAAACGGTTTTGGTGACCTTATATTTTGTAAAAGGTCAGCTTAAAATGCAACACAGATTCTATGATATAGATAACGAATAAATGCGTATCACCATGTTGACTCCCCTCTCCCCTCCTCCCTCATTTCGCTGCAGACTATAGGCCTATCTTCAATGCGATGATTACCGTGCGACCAACAGGCAAACAAATCCCAAAAGCAAAATAACGCTTTCGTAACAAACAAATGAATGAAATAATTTTTTAAAAAAACATGTTAAGCATTTCGTACATATAATTTTGTGAATGAGTTTTCTGAAGCTTTTGCTTTCTTGAGTTGTTAGTTTTATCATAGAAGTTTATTTGGCTCTGTTTAATACATGAATCTGCCCTCCTTCCTCAAGCTCCTTGCTGCAGCCTTTGTGGCAGCACGGGCTCTCCTGCTTAAATTTGGCGCCACCTGGCTATTGAAAACAGTGATATCTGGCGGCAGTCATATACAATAGTGGGAAGTCAGTCACATGATTTGAAAATGTGATCTCGTGGGCGCCATTACGAGGTCACGACTGAAAACACAAACACGGACATCGCTGAAAGTCCTTCAAATACTGCCAAGGATTTTATCGCAGATGTAGCCAAGTCGGATTCTTCACCCATGTAGTTCGAAAGCATACATGGTATGTGTGTGAAAACTACAAAAATTTCACTTACGACATCTACTGTCTCGCGGTAAATCGAGTCCATTTATGTGTGTTATTCTAACAATTTTGCTTTTTTTTGGGTGTGAACTCGGAAATCATGCATGCAAGATTGCGAATTGATAGAAAGTCAAAGTGTGACTGTCAACTGTTCGTCTCCAAAGTCTTGGCAGTTTTACAGCTGGACAAGTGAGAGGCCATATTTAGGAGCCGGGGTAAGACCGCTTTCACTCCGTCAGCGGAGTATTTCAGTTTGGGACTCCCGGCTGTCGCAGGGCATTGGCCATTGCTGCGGTTCTGGACTGGAGGCGAACAAGTGCAGCTGACCGAGCGTGTCGTAAGCATCCACAGCCTGGAGTGAAACTGTCAAATTCACTGACATGTTCAGTTTCACACCTAGTCCTTTTTCTGCCATAAGTATGTTACTTGGTTAAATGTTTCAGACATTTACGAAAAACATGACATTCTAATTCACCCACATGTTCAGTTTCACACCTCGTCTTTTTTCTACCATGAGTATGTTCCACTTCAAGTCAAGACATTTAAGAAAAACATGATGTTACCCAGTAGGCTTGATCGTGTGGCCTTTTAGGGTGCCTATAACATAGTGGTGCAAAAATTGCCATTGTGTCTGTTGTTTTTGCATACAAGCCCATCGATGTATACATTTTTAGTTTTGTCAATATGTGTAGTTTCTCTGCACGTAAGAATAAATATTCTAAGATTAATTTGTAAAATGTGAAGGGCATTTTATTCAAGAGGTCTGATTTACACTTTGAGCATGGAGCAATTAAACTAGTTTAATTGTTCCATGCTTTGAGAAAGGATCACAACAAAACTTTTGGTATAAAAGGCTGAAAATCAATGGTCATGTAAAGGTAATAGTCTAACTTAGGTAACCATTTTTTTTGGGGGGGGGGGGGTCCATTAAAAGGAATGGTTGTGTGTTACTGATTTTTTAAGCTTCTGCAAATTAACATTGATAACTTTTTCCATTTTGGAGCTCAAAAAGTAGCATTTTAGAATTGGAATATTGCCAAACAAAAAAGTAGTTCTTTAAGTCATACTGTTGTCTTTGCACAGCCATTCATTTCACAAAGATTCACCCATCCCCTTTTGAGTGAGGCTTTTTCAAAATTACCAAGTCTTGTAAACATTCGTTTCTGAGATGTCCACTACCGTAGATAACCAAGGAGATCTGCTGACTTTAATTCCTCACAAATGACATTTGCTCAGGCCATTAAGAAGGATGGCTAAATACTGATTCCTTAACCCTTTCCCCACCAGCCCAAACTGGCTGGTGGTCAAATGTCGTCTGCTGCAGTGTTTTCAACTTATTTCAACAGTAATGAAAAATAAGTTTGACTGTGCATTGTAGATGAGCCCTATCAAGATCACATGTCCCAGGTCAACAAATTTCCTCAGCATGAGTTGAGCACTTAGTGCTCAACTCATGCCAAGGAAAGTTGTTGACTCAAATGTCAATTCAAGGGGGAAAGGGTCATAACTTTGACTGAGACACTTACAAACAATATAGTGGTTCTGATCAATCACTTGTGAAATAGTCCGTTCACCTGTAAAACTGTAAAAACACATCCAGTGAGGCTTTGACTATGAATGGTTATCTAAACATCACCATAAGTGACCACATATAACAGCCAATTAACTGATTGACTCCATAAAGCTTGTACTGACAGAGAGACACTTTTTCATCTTAAAGTTTCGCATAGAAGTAAACACGTTACAGTGAAACTATTTGGCATGGATCAAGATTAGCACTTCATCATCCCAAAGGTAAAATAGCTCAATTTTATTGATTTGAAGGTCTCAGGTAATGGCTGGTACCTTATTAACAGGGTCTGTAGATCATTTAAAACTTGGAAAGTTATGGAATTTGGCTTGTCTAGAATCCAGGCCAGGGAAGTCATGGAATTTGTTAAATTTGGCAGAAAGTCATTGAATTTTGGAGTTGCTCATTCTGAAATTGTTTTGCATGTGCATGTGGATTTTTTCATTCTTCACAATTGCGCATAGCATGTATTATGATTTATGATTTTGTTGTTGATGAGGTGCATGTATTATACATTCCATGAAATTGTAGAATTTTTCCATTAAGACCCCACACTTGAGTAAAATTATACTCAAGTCTTGATTTTTGAAAGAAAGTCATGCAAAAGGTCATGGAAAGTCATGGGAATTGACAATCAATGATGAGTATGGACCCTGAATAAGCTTTCATTTAAAATGTCCTTTGGAATCCAGTCCAGGCTATCAAAAGTGAAAACTATGGCATTTGGTATTAGAAACTTTTACACAGGAACTAGGAACTATCGCAGTTGCAGTATCAGTTTTTAAATATAGTATTCGTGTATTTTAGATCAATTATTTCCCACTTTAGTATAGTGCCCGTAGCCTCTGTAGTCTTCTTCATGCACCAAATTGGTACAGTAGTATTTCTGGTTCTTGCTAGATGGCGCTCCTCGCAATGCGTTCTCACTCAAGCTTTCAAGTTGGGCATGAATGCCATGGATCACCAAAATCCTCACTAGCTCATTTGAGAGAGGAGGGCTACGGGAAAGGGTTCGGATGTGTGGGTTCAACTCCCACACAGGGTAGTGGAAGAGGTAGTCTGAAGGGGACTGTTAAGAGGGTACCCCCACATAAGAATAAAAGGTGTGGGGGAAGCCCATACCAAAGTAGAGAGTCATGTTTGGCAAAAAAGTAAAATCCAAAGCTCCAAAATCTGGATTGTATTCCAAAAAAGCTGCTTCATCTCAACTTCTGACCTGCAGGCCCAACCATGGAGCTACCACATGGTAGCTTCATGGCCCAAACAAATAAAATATACAGCCATGACATGAAGACTGATGCCAGCTTGTCGAAGGCAAGGTTTCAGAAACGAGGGTTGGGTTATGAGACTGATCACACAGCCTGCAACCCTGAAACTCTGGAGTCTTCATCCAAGTCATAGTTTATGA